>JAHLJT010009355.1:56606984-56834648 GCA_031308135.1 Acheta domesticus | reverse complement strand
AGCGCAAAGTAAGTAATCTGCAAAATTGTGGCATGAAATGCAACCTAGAACTTCATCATAATCATCATCGTTATCATTATTATATTTTCTCACAAATAGATCCAATTTTTTTTCAAACTTTTCGAACGGATAATGTTATTTGCACGTTTTCATATGACGTAAAGTTCTTTTTTTTCAAAAATTACACAAATATAATTTTTTTAAAATATCTCTCACACCGTTAATATGCATGCTTTCCACAATTTCAAAACACTATTTTATTTGTGAGTGAATGTGATTTAAATGAGTTTAAATAAAGTTTTACGTAAACACAAAAGATTCCTGCGAAAAAGAGCTCCAAATTTCGCATTTACACTAGCGCTAAAATTCCGTTCTCTTAACAACGGCTCATAATTTTTCAAAGAATATTGTCATTTTAGACGAAGTTTTACTGTTCTTTAATATTTTTGAAATAATATTTCCATTTTACTGCTAAAAAACCGAAAAAATTAAGAAAATGTTTAAAAAAGTAATTGGGCGGCGATAGATGGCAGCTGGCAAGAATATATGACAAGTCCGAATAGCTAGCCGAGGCCAAACGAAATAGATAATTAATAAGGGAAAGTCTGTGCCATTCTGTAGCGCCACTAGCTATTCTATTATTATTTGTATCAAATTTTTCAATATTATTCATTGCCCTTCCCTTTCTTTACATACACCGTTCGATATTTCAAAGCATTCTATGAGTTATGTTTTCCTAATCTTCAAATTAGTCACGAGATAATGCAATAGAAGAGGTTATGGGTCATCAATTCGAATTATAGCTACGATTTTTCTTTCTTAAATTGCAATTTTAATAAAAATGATTTCGAGACAAATAATTAACCGGCCTAAATATATTAGACCCAATCTCATTATACAATACGAAGAGCAATTTCCCTCGTATTTCGTTTTACGTTTATTTTACACTGTTTTGATTCCGTCTTCTAACGAAGCAGTATCCGTTTCGCGTTTCACCCTATCCGCGTGTTTGCCGTTGCGAATTCTGCCGACCGGCCGACGCACGGTTTTGTCCTCCGCCAATTTGACATTGCACGGTCTAAGCAGACACACTTCCAGAAATAGGGCCCCCCCGTCTCCGTAATTGGCCAATTAAAAGAGCCTATTTGTGGAAGGGGTTCGTAAACACACCGCCGTTTAAACGGTCGCGGGGCCTGCTTCGCCGATGGTAGCGCTGCGGGCGCGGGGCGGTGGGGTGGGGAGATAAGGTAGTGCGGTACCTTGTCACGGAGAACGTTGGAAGAGCCCTGCGCCCAGCGATCAGAGGTCAATCCAAAGGTTTCCGAAGGAAGGAATTCAAAGAAATAACAAATCGCAATGGAAAAACAAGAAATTTTAGGGAAGAAAATGGAGCCGTTTTTTGAGAGAAAATTGAAAATATCCCATGATTTTCATGTGTCGTCCTTCCAAAATCTGAAGAATTCTCTTCAAAGAAGAAAGGCTTCAAGTAGAAACAGTTCATTTCAATTCAATATTCATTTTGAAAAACATGCTACGATTAGTTTATGATGATTTATTCGTTTATGCAGACTCACGCGCCCCTGAACTCTACGCAACCCGCCGCACAGTCATGGATTAAGAACTTCAGTGCATACAAGAATTCTGCCCCTGGAATTTTAAAATATAGACCGGAATTGTTACCTGAAGCTCCTGATAAGTAAATCAAATTTCTCCAAGATATTATCATAACGAACGTATGCTCAAATTTGAGGGAGAACCTTTTATTAAAAAGATACTTGAAAATCAGGACATAGAAAAATCTCATACTTGGCAGAAATTCTTTCATCTAATGAAATTTTTGCACAGATTAACGTAAAATGCGATTAGCAATCACGTGACCAGTAGTGTGTGATATGTAATACACTGCAAGCCCGAGCAAAGCATTACCGGGTCCACAGTTATTGAATAAAATTGTATGTTAAGGACGAAGAATTGCAGAGAACGAAGCAAAATCTTTCTGAATCAAGTGCAACAGGGGGAGCAGTAGATGAACACGGAAGGTCTTTCCGAGATCAGCGGCTCTGGCGGGCGTCTCGGAAAGCAGGCAGGCGCTGTTGCTGCAGCGTGGACCTGAGTTCGCAAGGCTGGCATAAGTGCTCTTGTGGGGCATCATCGCCTTCCTCGCACTCTCCAGAAGACTCCATCCTACATCGGCCTCGCCTCCACATTCCTTTCCACGTATCAACTGTCCCCAACTCTCCATTCTTTGACTATCTGCTCTGCGTTCCTCCTTTCATCTCGAAGTCTCTCCTAGGGCAACAGAGGGAGTTTCTATCCTTTCGACACCTCGACTTTTCTCCCCTTTTCTTTCCACGCCTTGACTTTCCCTCCTTTCCTTTCCACGCCTCGACTTTCCTCTTCTTTCTTTTCCAAGCCTCTCCTCTCCTTTACTTACTTTTCCATTCCTCTCTTCTACTTACCTTTCGTTACCCACTCCTCTCCTTTCCTTTCCTTTCTTTTCCACCCCTCTCCTTTCCTTTCTTTTCCATTACTTTCCTCTTTTCCTTTCTTTTCCTCGCCTCTCCTCTCCTTTCTTTTCCACGCTTCGAGTCTCCTTTCCTCGTCGTGCCTCACATTTTCTTCCATCTCCTAACCCTGACTCTCATCCCCTCTTCTCTCCCCTCCATTCTTCGTCTCCTCACGCTCCTCCTCGTCTCGATGTTCATCCGCCACATTCGACTCTTCTCGCCGCTATACTCTTCTTCTCGTCTCCACTTTCATTCCCCCTCATCTTCTGTCCATGCGTAGACCCTCCTCTCCTCCCCTCAACTCGCCTCGTCTTTATCCCCTCTCCTCATCTCATGCTTCTCCTCGTCTCTCCACGCCTCTTCTCTCCTTGCTTCTCCACGTCTCGATTCCCTTCTCCTCTCCACTCCTCGAGTCTTCTGTTATTTCTGAGCCTCGTTTCTTTTCAGCCTGTTGTCTCCTCTCGCCATCTTGCCTCTTTTCCCTCCAAGCTGGTCACATTTTTTCTCTTCCAACCTCGCCCCCATTATCTCGGCTTTGCCTGTCCTCTCCCTGACGAATATATCCCTGCCTTACCTCTCCTATTCTCCTACCTTACCTTCGGTCCCCCAGCCTCTCCTTTTACCATCTTACATCTCTCTGCCCCGCCCCTTCCCACCTTGCCTCTCCCTCACCTGCCTCCTCCCACCTTGCCTCTTCCCACTTCTCATCTTCCCACGTCATCGAGAACTTTTCCGATCCGTCCACCGGCGTCCTTCCCTACTTTGGCAACATTACGTCATTTCATCCCGCTTAACATGTCCCACATCATCCCTGCCCCTGCTCCGCCTCGCCCATCTCTCGCGTACCTCTCCCATCCCATCTCCAGCGCCACCCCAGCCCATCCAATCCCTTCATACCATCGCGTCAGCCCGTACTCCTGTTCTCTGCGCGTTCCAATATCCTCTCCTCTCACCGCCTTACTTCTCCCTGCTCCGCCCCTTCCCGACTTCCCTCTCCTCACCGGTCTCCTCCCACCTTGCCTCTCCCCACTTCTCATCTTCCCGCGTCATCGCGAACTTTTCTGCTCCGACCACCGCGTCTTTCCCAACTTTCCAACCTTACGTCATTTCATCCCACCCCGCTGCAACCTGTCCCACACCGTCCCCGCCCCGCTCCGCCTCGCCCATCTCTCGCGCACCTCTCCCGTAGCGCCACCCCACCCCATCCAATCCCCTCATACCACCACCCCGGCGCGCCCTCCTGTGCTCCGCATCCTCCAATATTTAGCACCGCGTCCAATATTAATGCGCGCCGGGGCGCGGGGCAGGATGGAGGCGCCCCCCGAGGCGTCGCGCTGCTTGCGGCGCCGAAGCTGCATTCGCTTGACGTCACGCGTCCGAGGGGCACCCCTGAGAGCTCCCTCCGATTCTTGCCGAGCGTGCAAGAAATCACTCGCTCGCTCCCCCAAATGAAAAGTGGGTGGACCGACGTCTTTTCGCAACCAACGAAACGACACGCACTTGACAATATGATATTCATATGAACTCTCAGGAAAAATGAAGTCAATATTAAACCATTAGTAAAAATAATACTAATAATAATTATACGGAGCAGAAATATGGCAACTTCCAGAACAACAGAAAAGAAAATTGAGAGCCCTGGAAATGGATTTCCTCAGACGAGCTGCAGCAATATCTAGAATGGAAAAAATTAGAAATGAAAGAGTTAAGGAAATAATGAATTTACATCATGATATTATAGAGGAAATTGAAAAGAAACAACTCACTTGGTTTGGACATGTACAACGAATGGAAGAGAAAAGACTCCCCAAAAGATCATAAGAATGGCAACCAAGTGAAAGGAGAAAACGAGGAAGACCAAGACCAGGGTGGAACGACCAGATCAGAAAGACATCGACAAGTGGAAATTACCTCCTGATGCCTGGAAGAACAGAGAAGGCTGGAGAAGAAGATTAGGCGCCGGAAGACCGAAGTAGAGGTTAAGAAAACGGCAAGAAGAAGAAGAAGTAATAATAATAATAATAATAATATAAAGTCGGCCCCGTGGCGTAGATGGTTACAGCAGAGGTCGTCTGCGCCGAGGACGCTGGAAGTTCGTCTCCTGCGTAGATGTGGTTGTATTTGTGATTGTCCCTTCACTACTTATCATCATCCTTTTGCCTCATAATTTATAATTTAAGGGGTAACAACTTTGTCTTACCAAGGTATACAGCGGAGAAGCTGTTCCTCATAATTTTACACACTAACCTCTCTCCACAATAGAATGCAACTGGGCCTCGGAAGAGAAGGTGTAGCGTGGTCAGTACTGACTAAAGAGTGGATTTTTGTGCAATACAACTCTCCAAAACGTGCAGTAAAAACACCAAAAAGTGCAAAAACATGCAACAAAAATATCAAAAATTTGCATAACGGCATGAATCTGAAATGAAATCTAAAAAATCTAGTTAATCCTCTTACCAACTTATTTCACGTTTTGAATGTGAAATTGAAGGTATATGCAGTATGATTTCAGTGTTTGAAATATAATTAAATTTGTACATTTTGTTTATACAAATCTTATTTGATATTTTAAATAGTATTCACACAGAAAATTAAATTAGCACAAAAATACAAAAATAGCGTCAGAAACCGAAAATAATTAAGTAATAAAATAAATGTTCATTACTGTTTTCATTATAATTTACTATGATGTACATTTCCAAATTGATTTTTGAAAAATTATTACTTCTATCATCTAATATATGTTTCAGACACTTCATTCTCCATTTACACTTATCCCTGTGCCGATCCTCACTCTGAGATACGTGTCCATGCAGGTAAATGCCGTCAAAACTGCTTTCATCCCCTCTCGTATTTCTCAGGGCAATATCTGTTCCGAGAAATTCCTTCAATTTGAAACGCAGTGCAGCTTGCCACTAAGCTTCGCGCCCGTTTGTGGTCAAACGTGAATCGCAGTCTCGTGTAGGTAGGTTCAGCGAAGACTGACAAAACGGGTATATCATCCGATCCGGAAGGTAATAATTTATTACGGCAAATGAGCGTAAGTTCGATGGAAGTTTATAAAAAATGTGTTAACAAGCTCTTATATTTATTTTAAACGGACGGGTTTTATTATCATTTGCTTCGTATCATTAGACAGTGTTGATTGCGAATGAATGGGTGAAAATATATTCCAAATTTTAATCTTCACCACTGTATCACAAATCAGATTGCACTGGGACAATTCATTTTTAAATTGAGTTTGTCTCTTTTGAGTCTGGGAATTTGAGTCTGGGATTAATTTTGAGTTTACAACTATTTTAATGCACTCACTTCCCCAAAGTTTTTTCATTAATAGTCATGGGAAGCCACTGAATCTAACGTGTGTGATGAAGTTCCAAGGATAAAGAGGTATCAACCACAGTAGTTGACTAAAACGTTTTAATGTGTAGAGAATTTAGCCATACACGTGTTTCGGGAGTGTTTTTCCCATCATCAGTGTCTCCAAGTAACACAGATGAAACACACATTAAGTATAGGTCAGCATAGTGCTCCGTCCTCGGATGCCGCCATTTTATGCATCGTACGAGGTACGGGGACAGACTGCTGGGCTGGATGGGAAAAACACTCCCGATACACGTGTATGGTTAAATTCTCTACACATTAAAAAATTTAGTCCACTTTAGTCCACATTAAAAATTTTAGTACAACATTTAGTTGATATCTCTTTATTCTTGGAACTTTATCATGGATTATCACAAGATCTCTGATGCCACCACAGAATTTAACTTGTGTGATGTAAGCACACCTACTCAATCACAATAATGGTTGGAGAAAGCTAGTCGAGAATAGCTCGAGCCGTAACACAAACGCTGGGTATCCCTGTGCATCTATGAACTGTAACACGCTGCACATTTTAACGAGCACTGCACAATTACCTGATCAGTTGATTTGAACACTTTTGTCGGAACTCTCAGATGAATAGATTATGCTATACAAGTTACGTATAAAATAATTTGGGTTATTACATCACCTTCACATGTCTTGAGTCTAACATTGCTATCGGTGGGGATGGCAAAAAATCGATATTTTCAAGACATCGATATTTTCGAGCAGAAAAATCGATATTATAACATCGATGTTTTCTTGAGATTGATGTATTTTTTCGGAAACTTAGACGTTTTCAAAAAAAATTCTCATTATATAAATAAAATTTGCGGTATCTATTTCATTTGTGGAATGCTCGCAATCAACAGCATTGACAATTGTCGCAACAAATCGCATTGACAATTGTCGGTGTTTTAGATCCCCAGGCGACACGAAACAGTGTGCTATTCGCAACCTTTCTCCAGAGATTGTTACCTTTCTCGACTATTTTGTACGTGGTAATGTCGTTAAACTGCAATTTGAACATTGACTGCATTGAGTATTGATTATAAAATAAAGATAACAGTCAAATTTAAGGCAGAATATACAATAAACTAATATTGACATTTATGTATTACATTAGAACCAAAACGTTTTACTTCGAAATGTTTCATAATACTTAAAATATCGATAATTTGAACATCGATGATTTTGTCGATGTTTTCATCGACATCGAAAAAAATTGGTGATGTATCGATGTTTTGCTAAAATTGGCCATCACTAGATGTCGGGGTCCTCGTTTTCTCCAGCTTCTTGTGCCACGGAATGAAAGTTCTTGGAAGTCGCAAGCAGTAATGGTGTTTTGTTATATTACATCTGACCTTTGTACTGTCACCGCCTTGCCTTTTTGTCTCCCTCCCAATGTCGGGCGATGGCACGATGGGTGAGGCAGTAACCAACCACCTAGCGCCTGGTCCAACAATTGGGGTAAAATTACCTCGCGTATGGGAGGAGACGGGTGACTCGAGTAATTCTCCCTTGTTACTCGTTGTTGTGGCTTTAATAAAGTTAAGCCACAACGCACTCATATAAGAAGGTCCTAGCAGACATTCTTTCCAAGGGAAAGGGTTCAAGATTTAGTACACTGGGATAGATTAAGAACACTTTTGTCGTATGTTTTACGAAAATAACAACAAACAATATATTCTGTACTGAAAATTAGTACATCAACATAACATGAATTGACTATTAATGTCCTGTTTGAATCTGATATGCAAAAAAAACCAAAAATTGTTACAACATGTAAGAAAAATCTAATTGCAAATAAACCCTTGAAATCTTCCAATTAAATTCAAAAGAATGGATTCAAGAATCGGAATTCCAATAATACATAACTAATACACGATTATCTCTACACACATTTCCTGAAATACACATAGAATAATACACACTCAAAATGTTGTACCTGAAATTACCATTCGTGTATAACATAAATCGATAATATCAATACCATGTTCTATTCAAAAAAAATATCAATCTTCTACTTGTTCTAACAAATTCACTTGATTCAATTAGAATGCATAACTGTTATCGTTATTACAATGTCTAATCTTACCAACACTAAGCAAAGTTAAATTAATTTACTCTTATGAGATCTCAGACTTAAAAAAAAAACAAAATGTTAAGTTAAATGCTACACAGTTGAACTTTGCATCCGACACAATATGTCAATCAATTGAATAATTGTCTATCTTTACTTCTGAATTTATTTTCCAGTAACACTTTTTAAATATCTGCGTCCAGTAACGAAACTGTAATTCGATTTGGCACACGGATATGTATTCAAAAACTCATGAATAAAGTCAAGCAATATTACAGTTAACCATCTAGTGAAATATGATACTAAAATCGTTCTACATCTGGCCCACGTTTCTGCCGTTAACTTGAAAAGGGTTTGCCGAACTCACGATGTTTCCCGCGACGTGCGAAGCCTTGAAGTTTTTCAGGGTCGTCCGGAAAGGAACTCGAACACGAGAAGATCCCGTTGACTGCACCGTTCTCCTCGGGACTCGCGTCGTTGGCGTCGGCGTTGTAGTAACGTCCAATGATCGAATTTTATTCGAGCTGGTTCAAGTATTCTTATACAAAAAATCTGCAATAAATCACACATTGCTTGTAACATTTCTATTTCATTTCAATTCATAGCATCACTCTTGTTAAGTATTCTTCTTTTTTTAAAAATTATCCACGTTTCATGTATTTTATTTATTATCTCTCATGAATAAATTATCATAATAATAAGATGAGTTATCTTTTCTAAAAGCTTGTGTACTGTCGAAATCTTGAACTGGCGTGGTCCGTCGATCCAAAAGTTTGTCCAGAGTAGTTCAGAGCACCTTCTCGTTCCGCTGACTTTCGGTAAAATGGCCGAGTTGGTCTCTTCTTGTTCTAAATTCTCCAATATTCGTTTGCTTTATTCCCATTGGTCGATCGCATCGTTCCGCTGACCGATTTCGTTATCACGCTTCTAGTACTGGTGATAAGCGCTCCTGTTAGCTTATTTTAAAACTATGTACGTCGCCTGGCGTTCTCTCTCGGTTAGTGTTGTAACTACTAGATCTTAAAATAACAGGACGCGTTTACGAAGAAAAAACTGATATTTTCTTGCTGTAAACGGCTTTAGCGGTTACAGTGCTACAGAAGAATTTTGAGCAAAAACTTAAAACACTTTTCAAAAAATTCTGCAAATATTTCTGAAAACTCCACTGTACTGAGAGTCCCTCAGTATCATTATCCAACGTTTTCGTCGCCCATCCGACGTATGTGTCACCTTAAATGTTTCTTTCGAGATATAGCACGTGAGGTGTCAATGTGCAGCGAAAAAAATCATTTCATTAGAAGTATTTAGCTGAAAATCCAAAATAATAATGAGTGTGAATAATGACAAAGAGAAGAGTAAACGAAGAGATCAAAGGAAAGAAGGTGGTGACATAGACTGAAGAAGGAACGAAGATAACGGAAAAAGTCTTGACGTAGTTATTCTCAAAAGTAAGATTCTAAGAAGGAAAAAAATAGAAATATCCAGCAAAGTTCTCAAAACCTTATAGTTACGCATTCACAGTATGATAACATGTCTAAATGTGTCTTCATTAGCAAACGACAATTAGTGGCTTCCTTGGCTGCTTTGAGTTCGAATCTGTCCTGTCGCCATTTTTATAAAAGTCTCCCCAACAGTTGGAGTATTTGTAGTATTTGAAGTTTTCTTTACCTTAGTTTGCAAGTTCTCTTAATGAGACAAGTTTCCATAAAGGCAAAGAAAATTGAATATGAAAAATTAAAATAAATATTTTAAAATGCAACAAATGAATAACAACAATAGTTTAAAAAATTCAATCGAGTTACATTACATGAAAATATGAATGCGTATTTCAAGTAATCAGATAATCAAACCCGAAAAATTATTTAAAAAAATTATATAACATATGGTCATAACTGTCGTAAGTAAAGAATCACTTTTAAAGACCAACATGTCTGAAGTCAATTAAACAGCTGACAATTACATTGTATTTCAGTGAGAAACGTGCTCTAGGGTGCAATTTGACACTCTTAACGTTCCTGAAAATTCCCTTAAAATTTAATACTATTTTCATGTCCATGGAGAAAAAATACATTCGTAAACATAGTGTAACTACAAAATACGAAGAGTGTCTTGCGGTATTACAAAGTGTTCTGCGAGAACAAAAATCTTGTTGCGTACAATTAGCACGCCGAAATCCAATCTGCAGGATGAAACTCGGGCAGAGAAGCCGGCCGGGTGAGGCCCGTCACTTCTCACCGCATCGCCTCTAATGAGGCGGTGGTGTCGGCGGCAGGCGAAGTTGTTCGACGGGTGATGCCCGAGGATGCGAGAGTAGCAGATGTGCTGTTTGCGGGAGAACTTAGCCGCAGCAAGTTCACTTGGTCGAGCCGCGCCGGGCAGGGCTGGGCCCAGCGCACGCATCAGTCTTCATTAATGAGCCTGTGAAGGCACGCTGATGAAGCGCCATGGCGGCTTCTCTTATAGCGCACCCTGCCCAGCCCGCCCTTATCAAGGCTCCCTCGTTTCCTCTACAGCGCGCCCTGCCCCTTCCTTATCACGGCTTTCCCATTTCCTCTTCCCTGCCCTTATCAAGGCTTGCTGGTCAACGCCGCAGCGGTTTAGCGTCCCAGCGGTGGCAGCAACCGCGTGCCTCAAACCGATCACCCCCTGAGCCCAACAAACCGCCCTTCTCGCAGCCTGAAATTTGCCAATGATGGTAAGAGCTGAGGACAGATATGAAGACATTTATGTGCCGCAACCAACTTCAAAGGCCACCAACATTTTAATCTCCACCCGACGGGTGGATTAGTGTATAATCAGATTAAGCACGTGCTCATCCCCCACCCCTTTGTGTACGTATGCGCACTTACATCAATATTTTGAAGGAAATTATATAATTGTTTCTAATAAGTAAAAAAAATTAACATTATTCTACAAAATCCAAAGGTTACAATTAATTTTCAATAAATGAATATTCATGGGTGCCTCATAATTTAGGTGAAGATATTAATCCTACATGAAGATTTTTATCATCCAAAGCATCTATGCGATTCGCAAGCTCACTGTGATGCCTAAAAAACCGAATCGATAAATTTCATCGTTATATTTCCAATTAACTACAGCATGCACTACAACGTGGGAAGATATAAATAATAAATCCTCTCCTGGCAAGATAAAGAGCACCAAACACAAAGGTTTCGTGGTAGCTAACAGGCGTATAAATAAGAGAAAGATGTAGAACGTATATTTATCACATTTTGCAAAGTTCAGCAGTATCTCAACATAAATTCTTTTTATTCCAAAAACAGCCTGTTAAGACAGATTAAAATTGAGAAAGAAAATTCCAATAATTAGCTTGGTCGTTTGACATCAACTGAAATCGAAGTCTTTAAAAGCAACCACAAACGGAACCTTTAAAACGCCATCTCAAAATATTCCTTTCTCTCTCGTATATCAGCGCCTTTGGCAGCCGTTGTTTATTGCGAGTCGTTTGGTCGGTTGAATGAACGGGCGTCCACTGCTCTGCAACGCACTTGGTCCAACAGTGATATCCCTCCGCAAATCCCACCCCTCCCCTGGCTACTTCGCTACCCCTCTCTCAGCCACTTCCACTTCGACCTTCTCCCACTGACCCTCTCCCGCTCTCAATCTCTATTTCTCTTGCCCCTCCTCTCTCTGCTTCTGCCATGTCCTTTTCGATCTTGCCCTCTGTTCCTCCTCTCCCTCACCCAACACTCTTCACCCACCCCCTTTCTCTCTCTCTCTCTCTGCCCTTTCTTCCAACCTGCACTATGTGCCCCCTCACCCAACACAATCCACTCCACAGTATTTCTCACTCCTCTCTCCGCCATCCCCTCTTTCTGTCTCTCTTTTCCTCCCGTCTCTCACTCTTTTCCTCCCCGTCTCTCACTCTTTCCTCCCCGTCTCTCACTCTTTTCCTCCCCGTCTCTCACTCTTTTCCTCCCCGTCTCTCACTCTTTTCCTCCCCGTCTCTCACTCTTTTCCTCCCCGTCTCTCACTCTTTTCCTCCCCGTCTCTCACTCTCTGTCTCTGTTTCTGTCTCTCACTCTCTGTCTCTGTTTCTGTCTCTCACTCTCTGTCTCTGTTTCTGTCTCTCACTCTCTGTCTCTGTTTCTGTCTCTCACTCTCTGTCTCTGTTTCTGTCTCTCACTCTCTGTCTCTGTTTCTGTCTCTCACTCTCTGTCTCTGTTTCTGTCTCTCACTCTCTGTCTCTGTTTCTGTCTCTCACTCTCTGTCTCTGTTTCTGTCTCTCACTCTCTGTCTCTGTTTCTGTCTCTCACTCTCTGTCTCTGTTTCTGTGTCTCTCTGTTTCTGTGTCTCTCTGTTTCTGTGTCTCTCTGTTTCTGTGTCTCTCTGTTTCTGTGTCTCTCTGTTTCTGTGTCTCTCTGTTTCTGTGTCTCTCTGTTTCTGTGTCTCTCTGTTTCTGTGTCTCTATCTGTCTCTCTCTATCTCTGTCTCTCTCTATCTGTCTCTCTCTGCCTCTGTCTGTATGTCTGTCTCCCTCTGTCTCTAGCTCTCTGTCTGTCACTGTCTCTCTGTCTCTTTCTCGTTTCGCCCGTAGAGTATAACGCGCACCTCAGACGCACCGCACTAGAAGCTGCGTACGGGCGCACACGCGCTGGCGCACACACTCACGCACACACACATACACACACACACACAAGGCCGTTGCGGTCGCCTCCTCGCGCCGTAACAGTGTTACTGCTGCGTAATGGCCTGACCTCACGAGGGCGAATGCGGAGGCGCAAAGATCAAAGAGAGCAGCTGCGCGGGGCCTCGCGGGGCTGCCCCGGCTTCCTTCTCCCCGTCTCCAGGCGACCTCTGCCACTTCCACCAGCAGGCTTTCCGCCCTCCGTCCGAGGGCGGCGCCAACAGCAGCTGTATCCCTCCAGGGGTGGATGAATTTTGGTAGCATGAGTGGACTTAGCATTGAAAGGATGCAGTATGATATAACCCTTCAAAGAGGGCTCTGAAATATTTATTTGCAAAATCGCCTCTCTGTTCCCGACGCGAGGTATGTGTTAATTATAAGTTACGTTATATTGCAGGTAATACAGCTACATTAACTCTACATATTCTACGTATGTAATATATATTTACGTACATACAGACATATAAATTATATATATATATATATATATATATATTATATATATTGTGACGAATGGTACATGGACCAACCGTTTCCAGCCACCCGCGCAGCCGCAGCGATGCTTGGCAGCCTCCAGGGCGCGGAGCGCATCGGCCGCATGTGCGAGAGAGCGCCATCTGATGTCCGTGGGCCACAACGCGGACACTGGACATTCATGCGGTGGACAATGCGAGGGGTTGGCCCGAAGGGATGATAGCGTCGTGCCTCCCCTCCGCGGAAAGAGTCGGCGCAGTGGATGCGACGCCGAATGACTGTTGGCTTCTTCTTGGTTCAGTCGCCGGCGGGTGAAGTGGTAATTTGCGAGTACGAAGCAGTTAGGAACGAGAACGCCATTTGATAGCACGTTGAAGTAAATTTGTGTGGTGAAGCGAACGAGAATATCAGCGTGAATCATCCATTGCCATTTGCGCTCGAAATAGTTGTAGAAAAAATTACGAGTTGAGGAGATCAGTAGTGAAATCGGAACTTGATACGACATTTGAGAGGCGATGCACTTACGGAACTTGGACAGTAACTTCCACACGTTGAAACGCAGGAAGAACTTTAAAACCCATAATCAAAATCTGTGAATTAAATGTGTGCCAAAACTGATGTCAAGAAACAAAAAAACCGTTAGTTATTTTATGCGTGCGAGGACTGTTGGCACACCGGTGTTCAACACGAACGGAGGAACAAGAAGAATAAAGAATATAACGCGGGCGTATGAGCGGTACCCGGAGAACGAGGAGGAATCAAAAAGAAGAAATTGGAACTTGGTATTTGGACTGGATCTTGTCGACGCAGCGAACATGGAAACAGTGCACCGCGAAGTCTCCAGGTCAGCGCAGAGGGGGCGGTGGCGCGAAATACCCTGCACTTGGGGTAAGGTTACGGCGTTGCAGCGATCAACAGAGGGTCCCGCCTAGGCCAGGTGCGAGCGAGAACACGCACAGGGTAACGGGAACTGTATTGCTACGAACACTCTTTCAAGTGCGTTGAGAGCGACAGGCGTGAAGTCGCTAGGAAATAACTGAGTAGTGGTTGCGTCTAGGAATTTTCTCTAAACGCACAATTTGATGAGACATTTGGGGGAGAGAAATAATGTGATTTACGTGGTTGCATGAGAGCGGGAGCAAGCTGTATATTCGCGGAATTAGACGAAGCCTTGTAAACTTTATAATTTTTTTTCTTAACTGCGAATGGAGAAAGCTAACTTGACGGGTGATTTTTTTCTAAACAGTAAAATTGTGTTTAAGCGCGTTACGAGCATTCGGTTTGTATGCGCGGTTTGTATGCCCATGTTGACGTATTGTCATCATGGACATAATATAAGACATTTTGGTAAATTACTTCGCATCGTTTTGTAACTATATCAACAAAAAAAACAACCCGCATTTCAAATAAGAAATGAAAACTAAACTAATAATATGAAAGTAATAAATAAAATTAATCTATTTACATTATTGTACTACGCGAAAATAAATATTACGTAAAATGGCAGACAATATAACAATTGCTTGAATTCAAACTTTTGAAGACTTACATTTAAGATCATTATTGCACAGAATACACGTACACTTTGTAGAAGATTGTGACTATTGCGTAGAAAACTCGTCCATATTTCTGCGATCGTGCTGACAGCCAAACAAACCGACCCTGAGGAACACCTCGGCGCAATGTTGTTGCGCCGTGATGTTTCGCTGAACGGCACGATCTGGATCGATCGTGGGGAGAAACTTCATGCGCAGTTGCTCGCGCAAAGAACATAACTCGTGAGATCGCACGAACGGTTCTCTACGCCCTTGAGGGCCTGCGGCTCCAACCCCCATCTCACAATCACACCTCCGCGCTCACCCACGCCCTTCAATCCCTCTCCTCAACCCCACTTCAGATCCCGCGCATGAACCCGCCACCTCAACCTCAACCTCCCGCTGCCCAATCAGCACCCTCGTACGTCCACCTCCGCCCGCGCTCATGCTCACGTCTACTCGTCTCACGCCTGATCCCATGCCCTGCAACCCCGCAGCCATTGCCACTCACCAATACATCGCGCGCCTTCACCCTCGTCGAATCTCCCTTTGTCCTACCGCTGCCTTCTTCCTCGGTCACACCCGACGTCTTTGCCCGTAACCCCACCCCCGCACTCATATATTCGCACCTGTACACCCACAAACCTTTCCTTCAACTCAAACCGTCTATTATATAGCCTGTCCGCGACCCCGCTTGCTTCCGCGTTACCCTACCCACCTGCCCATTGCCCGCTAACAACACTCTTACCCGTGCCCCCTCCAGCCCGCCGGCACCCACGCCCAATTTCACGTCTTCACCCGCGTCCATGCCCCGCAGCTCCGCCCACTCCCAAATCCAACCCGACTCACTTCTCCCGGATACCCCACTCACATCTCCACCCTTATCCACTCCCCACCCCCGGGTCCGCCCGCTGCCTTGGCCCCACGTCCACGCCCGCGGGCCCGCCCACGCACCCGGGGGCGCGTTCTTTCGCCCGCGGACGCGCGCGGAATACTCACGGCCCGCGGTTATTCACCTCGGCGCTTGGTGGCGGGGCCGACACGCCCCGCTTCGCCCCGCCCAGCCCCGCCCCCGCCCCTTCCCCTTTGCCCTCGACGCCTTACTACTCTTTTTGCCTCCCACGTGCCCTACATACAACGCTCGGCGAGCCTTCCTCCGCTTTCTCCTGCTTAACTTCCTCCTTGGGGAAGAGCCCATCAGACAGTGCGTCTTAATTTTGTTTAGAATGTCATACGTCTCTCCTGCCCTTTTCTCGCCCCTTCTCACACATTGTTGTTATTTTTAGCTTTTTCAGCAGCCATATTTTAAGCTTCTCTCTCAGACTAACTCCTCATCTAATTCTTCTACCTCTTTATTTTCATTCGTGGTCTTCCAACATGAAATTTAAGTAGCATATTATATCTGTGTATTCCTTCATTCCTCCCTTTTAATCCATTTGTTTAATTTTAACCTTCCTTCACTACCTGATTTGTTTATGCTTCACTTCTCAAATACTACCCCTTCATCTGCATGCCTCATTTAAGAAAGTCGTAAATCTGACTATTTCATCCCTTTGTGTTCTCTCTTCGGGGTTAATATAGAAACTTTCCAATATTCGAAACCACGAGGATCTCTATAAATCGTTTAATAAGAGATGTTATTTTACCGAATTCATTACCTCTTAACTCCTGTAGTTAAAAGTTAACCAAAAGAACACTTCTTACCCAAATCGATGGGTTAAACAAGATATCTTCACACAACTTTCATTATCAGATATCACACGAGTCATTCAAATCAAAAAGAGGAACATACGAAACCATGTGCTGGATAGTATCTTAGTCAATTCTGAGATTTCTCGCAACTAATAATTCACACATCATTACTATTTTACTTTTTATGTCGTTATATGTTAAAAAGTCGAATTATTAGTTGTTGTAAAAACAATTATCTGAAACCATTAAATATGCAACACTGTGTGTTTGAAACATTTCTTACTCTGAACTTCACCATCTTGTTTTCTTTTCGAATGGTTCGAAATTTTCTCATAGTATTATGTATGTAATCTCTTTTGTGTAGAATCTTTTGTTGGAAATTATAAAGTAAAAGTCTTCTTTTTTCAGTAGCACTTTTACAATATTCATTAAATCTTCTGTGATTTTTCAGTTGAAAACATATTAAAAGGAACGCATATAATGTGGTGTAGTTCTCATTTTGCGAACTCATAAGCAATATTTCAAAGATACAACTATTTCAGCCAGAACGTACGAGAAATAAAAACGAAATACAAAAATAAACTTAACAAAACAGAGGAAGAAATGAAGTGTTCTTATGAATACACAATCTACTTCCAAATGAAAGCAGTGGGGCTAAGAAGATGAGGACGATGCAACTAACTAAAACATACTACAAACTTCGCAGCGTCTTCGTACTTTTAGCTCATATTTCAAAAAACCTCATGAGATAATGAATTGTCCAATTCATTTATATATATATATATATATATATATATATATATATATTGCTTCTCAACTCCCGTTTTTCAGGCTTTCCAAAATAAACACCCAATCTTCATAACAATAATCTGTCTTGGTCCCAATAGTACATATTATAATGTCACGGTCGGGTCGGGACATAATGAAATTATATTTCTAGCCAATTTACTTCTGGAATTAATTGAGTTATGGAAATAAATACGACTCACTCAAGGACATCGATATTTGTAAGTTAAATTTGAAAACATACACCAAAGCCGACCTCAAATTAACATTCGTCTGAGTGAAAGGCAGCAGAAATGGGGGAAGAAATTGAGAAAGAAGTTAATTTATCTTCTTGATTTTCTTTCCCCTGAGAGTTCCCAAAAGCTTTTATCTCAGAGGACCGAAAGGAAATATTTCTTCTTGAAGTTTATAAATCTTTGTAATTTTCTTGGAATTAATTTGATTGAAGATACTCGTTTCTCACTGTTCAATGCAGAAATTCTGAAAACGTAGGAAATGATATCTTGAGAACATTAACTTTCATTGTAAATTTTTCTGGTAAATAGGCGCTTTAATGTTGGCATTGATTAATTGCTCTAAACGAATTATGAGTTCAATTTCTGAAAAACTATTTGTTCTATAAGGTATGTGAAAGCTGCTCTATTAGGCTACAAATTATTTCGTACGAAATTCAACAGAACTTCCAAACATACATGTTTCAGTTGAAAAGAGACATATCTTAACTTATATCTTGAAAAGCATCTTTCATCCAGGTTTTTATATTTCGACAGTGCAAAAAAAAGAGTAATTGCAAAAAAAAGAACAAATATTATTTTATGTTATATTACATTATGTTATTTTGTGTATTGATCCTAAGGCCGCATTCACACAAGCCAATGATTATCATCGAAAATTGTTAATGTGGTTGTTGATTTATCTGAAAGTTAGTTACGTTTCTGTGGAACATTACAATAATCATTGTTTTCATGCTTTGGACCACTATTCTTGAGTATCTCTATTTGCTTATAGATCATTTACAACCATTAAATGAGCAAAAGTAAGTAATTTATAAGACTGACAATGTATTTCATTGTTACATCGTTTAAATGTTCTGTTTAAAATCTACTTCTGATTCAAGTTATCTTTTTTATCATTCAAATACAAAACATGTACTTCATCTATTAGAATACTCTTTTCAACGGTGTCAGGTTAATACAGATTTTCTCTTAGGTGATAAATTCTAAAGAAAAATAAATAAATCTCAGAAAATCGATAATTCAGTCCATGATCACCCTTCTATATACACCACTTCATCTTAATTTATTGTTTTGTTTCTTATGATTTCCTTAAATAGAACAGTAACCCTACGCGATTCAATTGTAGCAAAGACACGTTTCTTTTTCTCTAATAGTTAAAAATTAGTATATTTCCGTTTTTATTTTAGTACTTACAAAACCGCTAAGAGAACAATTTCTATCACTTAAATTAGAGTTTGAAATGCATTAATAATATGAATTATTTTAACCACTATTCTATGACTAATAACAACAAGAACAGCAAATATACATCGAAAATAAATTACTTTTCTGTTCTCTTACAATTCTTAAGCATGTGTACGCCATTGCGTAGTATCGAATTTAATGGACCGCTCTAACCCCCGAGGTAGGGAAGAAGAAACAACCGAACGTAATCCGAAGGCCCGTGATGCGCGTTTGTGCCCCGGAGATTTCGAGGATCACGGTCACGAGGAACGTGCCACAAATGGTTCGTTGCAAAAAGAATATTTCAGGTCAAACTCCTTTTGGCGCAAAAACCGAAAACGTTTCGAAATTAGAGCGCGTCTCCCTTTTTTGCGGGATTGCAATAAAACGTACTCCCGCAAACGACCTTTGGCTCCTCCCTTGATGAACGGCCCGAGAGAGTTTGCAAAAACGCAACATCCCTCCACGAACATTCCGAGAGAGAACAGCGGAGAGGACGCGAGGAGGAGGAGAAGGAGGAGGAACGCTTTAGCGACGAGAGCAAGCAACGATTGACAATGTGCGAACGATACCAGAGGCGAGACTGGTCAAAGGTTGGAAGACAAAAAGAATTGATGGTATACAGTTGGTACATGTATCTTGGTGTGATTGGTTGGTATATTTTGGTATGAATGGGAAATGATGGGGTATTTATATACACGATTCCTTTGTAGCGATTCATTTACGGCAACATGAGTTTATGTTAGGAAAAAGCTAAGCGTAGAGAACTACGAACTCACAAAAACTGATGAGATCAAAAGCACATATTACACATGCACGTACTTCAATATGAAAGAAAGATGTGTCGTTTATTTCGACATAAAATGCTTTTTAAATATAGATTTTAGAGTAAGTAGAGTGGCGTATTTTATACAGAAGTTTCACAAAGATTTTTTTCCCCAATGCCTGCATTCATCATAATTCACGCTTCATAGAGTCGTTGATAATCCCATTACCATGTATTTATTTATCGTCGCAAGTAAAGGTCCAAGCAATCAATAACCAAATTGTTGGATATGTTATGTTTAATGCGATTGGACAGAAAAATGACACGAAATAAAATTTCTTTCAGTTCGAATTACCAATTTCTTTCTAGAATAAACGTTCTTCTATTATTTCGCGGTGAGGGCGTTCTAAAGCTTTATTGGTTTCTGAATCACTCGCTACTTGAATCACTAAAAACATATACGCACGTCGAGTAGTTCATGAATATAGTACAATACATTTTAGATGTAACCATCATAAAATATTTCCGTACATTCTGCCACCGGGCAACATCAGCCCAATTGTAGAATAAACCTTACATCTATCTATCTACATTTCTCAGATCTTCGTCAAACCAGATGTTCTGCGCTGCACAAACATCAAATATTTTTAAATAATATTATTCTAAAAAGTTTAAATTGCAAAAGAATATAGATATGCAAAACACGAAAGAAAAAATGCTTTCGAATAGAACATAATTTTGAAGAAGAAACAAAGAATATTGAGAATTTTAAGATGGGAAGAGGTACGAGATAAATTGGACCATCTTCAGGAAGAAGGAGAATTAGTAAGCTTAAAAAGAGAGAAATGGATGTATAGAAGAATGGAATCTGCAGAATCAATCCAAATATTGAAGGAGTGAAACTGACGAATATTGCGAAATATATTACTATTTTCTCAAATAATAATCTTTTAATATTCATTACAATAGAACCTCGTTAACCCGAATTAATGGCGCCGGGGCCGAACCGACTTAACGAAAATCTAGATAATCCAGTTATTACGCTGAAGGTGCGGGTGAGGAATAGGAGGGTTGGGAGGTGGAGTCAGGGGAATTCGTGAATTCGACGTGAATTCGAGAATTATACTTTGTGAGAAAAGCGATTTATTGTCTTTAAAACAAAACTTTTCTTTTGAGACTTCGGACCAACGCAGGCATACTGAGCATGTCATTCATCTGGGGGGATTAGCATCATGCTGAATCCGAATTTTACTCCCCAGGGTTGTCAGCTCTGGGGTATGGAAGATGAATGATGATAGTGAGGGGTGAAAGGACGAGACACACACACACACACACTCACAGACATACACAAATATATCCATGCCCGAGGCTGGGACTCAAACCCACAACCCCTGCGGTCCGAGATCGCCACGACACTACTGCCGTAGCGATCTCGGCCACGGGACCGGCAAAACTTCATTAATTGCATAAAACAACACATTTTCCTCCAAAACTAGTCCGGATTGTTCGGAAGTCCGGTTAAAAAGGACCTGGTTAACGAGGTTCTTCTGTACTTGTTTTGGCATAAGATGATTCTCTCCTTGAAGAACAACAGTGTTGAATGGTCAGTAGAGACCGGATTTTATGTAATTACATATTTTTGTCTTTATACGTACCGTTCTCATTTTAATCTCATTTGTAAAATTTTAATCTTGGCGAATTGTGGCCGTCTACACAATATCCAATTTGTCGTACTATTTTTACATGTTTGATACTATATACAGTATGTTACATATTTTGCTATTTTTCTACTAATTTTTACATATTGGGCTATTTTCTAAATATAATTTTTTCGTTCTATAAATTTTCTTACATATTTTTTTGAAAAGAGATATTTGCTAAAATTCAGCATTTGTTCTTACGTTATTACGGCGTGCTATTGCGTACTCAACGAAAGGTCAGCTACGTGAAGACGCGGTCGGATATTCTCACAGTCCTGTGCACTTGCTTCAGTTATCTCAGTGGCAAGAAAAGTGTGGCGCGTCAGCGGACTGACATTTTTCACCTTTAAGTGTGAAAAGTATCATTGGACTCCGCGTTTGGCGACCTTTAACCTTAATTTCCAAAAAACGTTGGCGAGTGCCGTAGTGTAACACTTCGATGAAAATATTGCATGCAGCAGTGATGGTTGGCTGATTGTAGTTATCAACAGTTTGTACGATGCCTTCTATTGCGTCTAGTCTGGCAGTTAAACTGCATATCTGGGATAACAATTTGTGAATCTTTTACTCTTTTTGGGAAAGTTTGTATGATGCATCAACTTGTGCTTACCAAATGATTTTTAAAACGTCTGTATTTTTTTAAATTTGTATAGACAATTTTAATAAATTTAAGTTGCTATTATGTAAATGCGTTCTATAATTAGAGTATTTTAATATTACATATTATATCTTATTTTATATAATTATTACACATTCTTACTATTTTCATTACATCCTTATGTACTTATTTTGAGTTTCATACTACATATTTTTCCGGTCTCTAATGATCAGTCTGGTGAAAGGCGGCAGGCGCATTTCGCTCTCGAAGGAGTTGGCGAGCGCCAGCGCACGCCGCTGCTTCCGAATCCGCGAGTGGCGCAGCGCAGCGGCGTGGCTGTGCAGCGGGGCGGGGCGCCGCGGGAGGCAACGAGGTTGCGCGCGCGGAAGTCGTGGCGGGGCGGCAGCAGCGGGCGTTTAACGCGTTTAAGCGCCGTGTTTCGCGACGCGCGCCGCCGCCGGGGCGGAAGAAATCGCGCTGCCGAATTGCATCAATTTCGCGCCGAGCGGGGAACGGAGAGGGCGCCGATGAAGGAGTTGGGTCACAGACGACGATGTTACAGAGGCAGTGTGGGGATTGGGTGTGCGAGCAAATTCGGGACTGGCCTCCTCCCCCCACAACCCTTCTCATTCTCGCGCAACGTCCCTTCCCCGCGAGCAGACCCTAGGCCCTGACCCGCGACTCGCCTCCGGGATCCGTCCTCACATCGCGGGGACGATGACAAGGCGCCTTGTCATCGCCACCCGTCCCCGCGATCCGCCCCGCAACTCGTCCTCGCAACCCGCTCCTTCGAGCCAACCCTACCTCGGCCCCGCCTCCGGAATCCGTCCTCGCCACCCGTCCCCGCGACCCGTTCTCCCGGCCCATTTTCTCAACTCGGCTCCGGCGAACCGCCCCCGCGAAGTCCTCGCGCCCCGTCCCCGCGCCCCGTCCCCGCGCCCCGTCCCCGCGCCCCGTCCCCGCGCCCCGTCCCCGCCGCCCCGTCCCCGCGCCCCGTCCCCGCGCCCGTCCCGCGCCCCGTCCCCGCGCCCCGTCCCCGCGCCCGTCCCCGCGCCCCGTCCCCGCGCCCGTCCCCCGCGCCCCGTCCCCGCGCCCCGTCCCCGCGCCCCGTCCCGCGCCCCGTCCCCGCGCCCCGTCCCCGCGCCCGTCCCCGCGCCCCGTCCCCGCGCCCCGTCCCCGCGCCCCGTCCCCGCGCCCCGTCCCCGCGCCCCGTCCCCGCGCCCCGTCCCCGCGCCCCGTCCCCGCGCCCCGTCCCCGCGCCCCGTCCCCGCGCCCCGTCCCCGCGCCCCGTCCCCGCGCCTTGTCTCCAGAATCCGACCCCGAAGCCCTTTCCCCTGACCCGTCCCTGCGACCCGTCCTCGCGGCTCATCCCCGCAACCCGTTCCCTACCCCCGTTCCCGCCACCTGTCCCTGCCTCCCCGCCCTGCCTCTCCGTCCTCGCCACCCGTCCCCACGAAACCCCGCAGCCCGTCCCTTCACCAATCCTCGCGACCTGTCTCGGCGCCCCGTCCCGCCGCCACGTACCGCACTTCAAAGACGAGTATCCGCAGCGAGGGCAGACCTGAGGACTGTCGGAATGGTAGTGAGGAGTACCGAGGAAATAGTATTGGGGAGCGGGAGGGAAAGAGCAGACCGGGCGCTTTCGAGGTGGTGAGAGGGAGAGGGGCCGCGCGAAAGATTCTCAAACTTCGTTTCGCGCGCGACGCCGCAGCTCTGACGGCCAACTTGGGGAACGAAATTAAGCTGTTATTCGTCAACGGTACTCGGCGCTCAGTCGCCCCGTCTGCACTGCTTTCATGGAGTTTTTCTCGCTACTAAATCAAATGAAGAGAACATGTAACACGAACGGAGCTAATTATTTTTATTACACTCTCAAAATCATATTACTTTACCTTTTTAAAGTTACTTTAAAAGAAAGCTCGTTGTTGCTTAAATTTTACGAGCAGCAAGAGGGAATATCTTTTTTCAGTTTGGTAAAATTCTTAAATTAATTATATTATTGGTATATGAGAGACAAGGGTAAGTATTTATAGCGCGTAAGTGAAACATTAAAACTGAAAGTTACTACTGGACATATAAAAATTATTACAACGAACCACATGCCATAACGTTTAGCCATGGATAGCCACGTAAGCATATGTCATAACCTTTTCTCTCACGTTTCATATACACAAAACATAAAACCCATCGCATAATTCCTTCTTACATTTCACTCCCTACGTAATACACGAGTGCCCATAAAGAGGAGTCTTGTGTGTACTAACCGAGTATCACCATTTGTCCAGCTTTAACTCGTATCACAGCGTTACAGTAAAAGTAAACGAAAACGCCTAAGGAACAAATTTCGGGGAAGAAGAGAACAAGCAAACGAATGGCACTATTCCGGCAGCACGTCGCAGGGGCTTTGTCCTCGAGACGCGAGAGCCGCGCGATGCGGCCGGCGGAAGCGGGAGAGACGGAACGGGCGCAGAGGTCAGAAACCGCGCGCGGCTGCAGTCCGTCGCGCAGTGGGACAGTTGGGCGGCGAAGCCACTGAATCCATTTATTTAAAGACGCAAACAGAACGTTGCACGGAAATCCGGATAACGATTCGCGGTTGCGAAGGAAGTTATATTCAGGACTAGTGCACCCGGCAATGCTTCGGCATTGCAGTGTATTACACATCACACACTACAGGTTACGTGATTGATAATCACGTTTTGCGGTACGCTGTGCAAAATTCTAGTTTATGAAAGACTTTTCTCAAGTGTGGGTTTGTTGTATGTCCTGGTTTGGACATGAATGTCTTGAATCCTATTGTTAAATGGTTTTTCCTCAAATTTCGACATGCGTTTGCTATGCCACAATCTCGAAGAAATTTGATTTACTTGTCTGAGATTTAAGTACTAATTCCGGCCGATATTTCACAGTCGCAGGGGCAGAATACTTGTATGCAGTGAAGACGCGCATACTCCTTGACTGGGCGGCGGGTTGCGTAGAGTTCAGGGGCGCTTGGGTCGTCATAAACGAACAAATCATCGTGAAAAATTCCTCCACATGTGCAATTTAATTCAAAACACTTTTTAAACACTCCATTAAACCATTATCAGTCACCCACGTAAATAGTATTAGTTGCTAAAGAAAATAGGATTTTTTTTTTCGTAGCATGTCTCAAAGACCAAAAACAATTGGCATAATAAACCCAAATGTATTACGTACATTGCTGGTAGACGATTACTTTTCACTGCCTGGGAGGATTCCCCCGAAGATCAATATTATTATTGCAGCCAACTGCCCAGTGGGTTGTCGTTTCTTAACTTAATGAATTCTTTGGGTGAAAGCTCACCTGCAAACAAAAAAACATTTGTATTAAAACCAGGTAAAATAGCAAGACTAATATAGTTTTAAATTAGCAACAATAATAATGTATTTCTCAGTGAAGTGTGACCATTATTTTACATTACAACGTAATATCATAAGCATGAAATGTGATCATCAAAATTTATTTAAAAAGACTACTCTTCCAATCCCAAATATACTCGTAGTTTTCATTAAATGTTCACGCAACGTAATATTGAATAAGTGCCGTCTGTACAGAGTTTATTCGGGTATTGATTTTGAATATGTTGTGAAAGTGCGGATTCAGCCGTGAAAAAGAATATTACACTTTTGTTAGGAGAGAAACATTGAACCTATTAAATACTTCATACGTTTCATCAGAGTATATGAATTCACAGGCTACACACGCAATTTTTGAACACCGGTTCATCCTGCTACAACATTGGCCAGGCTTCTTCGCCAAAATGAGGGCTCCTTTATCTTGTTCCCTCCGCGACTGACGTCAATGGGTGCTAGTTCTGCACCCGCGTCGAGGCCAATGCTCCACCGCCACCCCATCACATCGCAGCCTCCGTCGCCCCTTTCTGCCCTTAGCTGTCCCGTTGTTCCGTTTGCTCTTCCGCAATCCCCGTCGCTTCGCTTCTCCCCGCCTCGGTCAGCCCTGCCGTTTAGACCTCCCGCCGCCTTGCCCGCCGCCCCACTACGCCTCGCGCCATCTGCCACTCTCCTCCGCCCACATCGCCCAGCCCGCCACCCCACCCACCGCGTCGCCTGCCGCGTCGCCTCGTCTCGTCCCGTCTGCCACTCCCCTCCCCTCGCCACGTCCCTCCTGCACTCCAACAGCAACCCCACCCGCTAACTTGCCCGTCGTCCTGCACACCATTCTGCCCACCTCCTCGCCTGCCGTCTCGCAGGCTACCTTACCAGCCGCTCTGTTCGTCCTCCGCCCCTAACCGTCAGCCTGTTAGCTGCCCTGACCGCTGCCCCTTCTGCCGCCCCGCCCCGCCGTCTAACAATATCCTCCCCTCACCTTGCCCCACTACGCCGTCCCGCCTGCCGTTCCGCCGTGTTCCACCTCGCCTCGTCCCGTCCACCACGCTCCTCCCCCTCGCCCAGCCCACAATCCCACCCGCCTATCTGTCCGTCGCCCTGCACGACACTCTGCCCGCCTCCTCGGCTGCCGTCCCGCTTGCTGCCCTACCAGCCTCTCTGCCCGCCCGCCGACCCGCCCTGCCCTCCCCTCACCCGCCGCCCTGTTCGCTTGCCCGTCCGTTGGCCCGTCTGCCGCCAAGCCCGGCCCCCTCCACATCAGGTTTACTGCCCGCGTTTTACTGCCCGCTGTACGTTTCCTTCAAATATCATCCAACACCTCCACTTTCCCCCATTTCTTTCACCTCTACTTCCTCCGTCTCCCCCGCGCCGTCTCCAAGGCGTCTTCCGGCATCACCGTCTCATCCCCGCCCGCCGCCTCCTTTGCCGTTACGTTGCGGCAGGATTTTCCACACTAGCTTGTCAGCTAGGTCGAATTCAGTCGCTGTCTGGAGGAGAATTC
The DNA here is from genome assembly GCA_031308135.1 of Acheta domesticus. Lineage (NCBI taxonomy): Eukaryota > Metazoa > Arthropoda > Insecta > Orthoptera > Gryllidae > Acheta > Acheta domesticus. The sequence goes on along the minus strand of JAHLJT010009355.1, from coordinate 56,808,163 downwards.
TAGCGGCCGGCTGCTATGATCGGTAGTTTTCCGTGGTTTCTCCGAGGCAAATGCCGGAGCACTACCCTAACAAGCGGGTCACGGACCGCGCACGACCTTTCCTTCCTCTTCCTTGCCCTATCCTCACCCCTTACACTAACATGCACTACACTGCCACACACACTACCACACGGGGGACCAGTCGGGAGCTCGTCCCGGCTGGGGCGGAGCCCTGCTGGTGGGAGATACTTGGTTGAGGGAAAACCTTGCTAGTCGACGGTAGGTCGGCGCCGGTTCTCGCCATCCAGCGCGGAAAAAGTTCATCGCCACCTCCCGAGCAAAAAAAACGGACTACACGAACGGGAAGAATGACCTCTGTAGTTGACGCGCCCGGAATCACGAATCAATCAATCAATCCTTTGCAGTTGCCTTCCCCGTCACTTCTACATCCCCGATTTCCCCGCCTTCCCCGCAGGCCCCTCCGCCCAGGTCTCGCGAAACGCGCGAGATGGAAGAGCTCGCTCCGTTTCCTCCCACATCTCCCGCGCGCACGCGCTGAGCTCGCCTCGAGGCGCGTGCTTGCATGTCGGGGCAGGCCGCCCTCCGCCCACGCCATCTGCCGTTTATCATGGTTTCTCGGCTGAGCCTGTGAATGTTCTAGGCTAGGAATGTCCAACTGGCGGTTTGCAGGCCGCATGCGGCCCGCGGTGCCATTCATTGCGGCCCGCGAAAGATTATTTGTCAAAAGTTAGTCTCTTGCATCCATGTCAGGCGAGAACATTATGCACCTAGTGCAAGCGCCCTGCCAGGGCTCCTTAATGTAAAAATAGATTAAGGATCTTTGGTCTAGGAAACTCAGAAATTCACAATTATCCCATTGTGTTTCACTACTTAATGCGTGGTAAGGCCTGACATGGTGAGGCAAGCATGGTTCCATTCTCCTCCTCCTCCGCCCCGTTTAAGAACAGCAGGGCTGACTGCCAAAATCAACAATACGGGAGAAGTCGGGTGTGGATCGCCCGCGTAATGGAAATATGGTCCGCAGCGTTATTAAATGTTTTAGTTGTGGCCCTTGACGCCTTGCAAGTTAGGGCACCCTGTTCTAGGCCATGAAACGGGGTTTGCCAGATCGTAGTGCCGGTTTTATTGTCTTTGGTATACAAGCCATATAAGCCGAGATGTGCTTTAAAAATACGTGTTATGATATGAAATGCACTTTAGTATATTCGTTTCTCGTTGTTTTTCTTTCAAAGATACGAGAAGTTTTCTTCTTTGCGCTTCAATACAAAATATCCGTGGGGCGCGACATCCATTTCGTAAGATCGATCTTCAAAACAGCAAAAAAAAGTATGTATGTCATCATGTAACGCTAAATATGAACTGTTCAAACGACTCCATAAACCTAAAAGCAAAATACAACGTTTACTATGAATTAATTTAAACTTGAAAATATCAATTATCGTACTTATTCATAATCTATTCTCACAAATGTTTCCTTTACATATATTTGATTTGTGTATACTTAATATACCTATTTTTACAGGAAGATCAATTGCATTCCAAAGAAACCAATAACAAGAATTGTGTAAGAAAGACATCAATAATATTGTCCTATGATGTTGTAATTGAACCTTACAAATAGAATTGTCCAAAATCCTGGATTCATTAGAAAATCAGTCAAATTCAATGTTTCATGGGATTAAAGTGCTACTTCGACCCCATGACTAAAATAACTTAGTAAGTTATATGATAATAAATACTTATATACGAGTAAGAAATCTTCTTCTCTTATGCTTCTAAAGAAGGATTTTTAAATCAGCCGTCTTCACCGTGATAGTATCTACAAAACTCCTCTAGGATGAAAAAGTTCCAAATCAACATGTAATAATTACATATTAAACTTCGTTTCTGAAGACAGTACGCTGGATTTGCGCTTACAAACTTAAGGGAATATTTTCATCAAATTTCGTTTTAAAAACACCGGCTCGTGATCACCTGCTTCCGACGTCGTGGCTCATTGCAGAGAAGCTCTCGACAGGAAAGCAAACTTGGCTGAAAAACAGCACTTCGCACTTTTCCATCTTGGGTACACACATTTTTAAGAGGAAGAGGAGGAGCGGGTGCAAGCGGGGGTAGAGGCAAGAGTGAAAGGCGAGAGAGGAGGTAGGGGTAGAGAAAGGCATGATGGAGGGAGTGAGGAGTGAAGGGGATGTAGATAAGGGATGCATCCCGGAAAGTGTGGAGGCGGAGTGGCAATGTAGAGGGGAGGAGTGGGCTAGATGAGAGGTGGAGATGGTGTGAAGGGGTGTGGGTAAAGGTGGCGGCACAAGCAAGAGAGGAAGGCAGAGAGAACACAGGGCAAGAGGAGATATGGAGGTCGGAGTGGAGGGAGCGAGAAGTGAAGGGAACGTAGGCAAGGGATGCATCCAGGGAAAGGTTCAAGAGTGGAGGCGGAGGGTGATGTGGGTTGGAGGTGGGGTGAAGATGGCGTGGAGAGTTGGAGATGCGGGTGGGGGTGGAGGCGTGGAGGGGGTGATGCGGGTGGTGGGGTGGTGAGCCGACTGGGGATTGAGTCAGGAAACAAACTCGCAGCCGCTGCGTCTGCACTTTCGCTGCGCCTTTCTGAAAGAAGCCCCTGCCGTCAGCTGTTACTCAGTTCCCATTCTTCTCCGAGAAGGAATTTGTTGGCCTACATCTATCGGGAACGTGTTTAAGAATGGGATGCTATGTGCAAAAAATATTTTAGGTAGAAACGTTTGCGAAAATATACGGACCTTAGTAGTCCAAACTCTGAAGTAACAATGGTTTCATGACAAAATTGTCACTTTGGTTTAAAATGTGTAATCAAACAAATGGTATGTGTAATAACGTTTAATCAAACAATCGTACATTTTCCTGGAAAGGAAAAAGTGATTATAAATTTAGTGTATAATTTTGAATATAAAAAAAAGGAATCAAAGAATCGCAGAGATAAAATTAATGATTGCATGTGGAGTAACATTTCATTCAGAATGGGTAAAAAATGCACGCTCTCAATGAAATAGAATACAATCAAAACCTAATTAAAAACCAAAATGTTTGAATTTGCATTATATTTGGAAAAAATATTTTTATCTTCTCTTCAAAAAAGTATCCCTCTGCAAAACCCCGCAGAAATATATATTTCATAATAGTAATTCTGCTCTTTTCCTCAGGCAAACGTTCGCCGTAGAGAATGACCGTTTCCAGTATCATTTCAATTTTAATAACTTATTTAGTTGCGTATTATATATATATATATATATATATATATATATATATATATATATATAATATACACACACACATTAATAGCGAAATAAATACAACCTTTGGAAACCTTCACAGAAATAACTTTGTTATGAACATGTCCATGAGTTTCAATGTTTGTGTTGGCGTGCACTATGTCAAGAAACAAAGGGAATTTTTCTTCCCTTTGCCCAACGGCGATCTTCAGCTTCGCGGTGACCCTGCCCTTCTGCCTTGGCGAAGTGGGGAGGGGGACGAACACGAGGGCATGCGGCATCGGACAGATAAATAACAGTGACGTCACGTGGAGGTCCCGCAAATTGCATTCCGCCGTAGAGGCCGAGAAATTAAAGGTATTCGCGGCACGCCCCGCGCCCACGCAGCCTCGCCCGCAGCCTCTCCAAGGGCGCCACCCGCGGCCTCGACAAGCGCGTTCTGGTGTCGTCTTCGTGTGCTCCTGAACAAGACGTTTGTAACCAAGTACAGAAAACGTATTCATTGCATTCCTGGAAAATTTATGAAGTGATGAATATTATTTAGATTTATTTCTATACCTGTTGTATAATTCTATTATTGGAAGGATACAGCTCGTTGCTTGATAGCCATTATGATGCAGCTTTCTTATATTACAGGTGTTTGATCAATAAAAGCGAAGTTTATAAACCAAGCATTGACAGATAAGTGTTTGGCCATCGTTCAAGTAAATATTTCGTTCTATTAAGACGATCCGTCGGTAGTTCACGGTCAACCACACGGGCAGAGGAAATTGCTAAAATGTGGGAATGAAATCGGAAGTGTATCAAATATAAATTTAACACATTAAAAAGACCTAGAAAAGAGAAAAATGATAATCAGGTTGAACTGCTAATGTACATCATTAGATGTCCTCTATGAAACTTGTAATGTTTATTACTTCACTCTTACTAAGTTAACAACACTCGTCTGTTCCTCGTTGGCGTAGGTGTATTCTTCATACTCATGTTATTTACGTATCATAACAGGATTGTTTCATAATATACTATTATTTATCGTAGGGCGTTATTTCAGGTAGATTCCCAGAGGCGGCTGTGTCCCAGCCTTGTTTCGCAGGTCCGCTACTAGCTACTGCACTTTAATATCAGAGATGTGTGAAAGTAATGAGACGAGTATTACGCAAATTAATAGTGAGATGTGTCAATAGTGATATAGATGTGAAATACAAGGCAAGTTAAACACGAAAAGAAAAAAAACTACCATAAATCTATTTTGTCCACCAAAAATGCCACATCTCGAGACCGTAATTTGAACTCTCGTTCCTATATGTTGATGGTGACCACTACACAACACCTCTACGACCTAAATCGTTCTACGACGTGGTAGATTACCTCTACATACCAAGACAAAACCACAGAGCGAAAACAAACTTTGAAAAATATGCATCCTTTCCCGAGAATTCAAACTCTCGATCTTAGCAAGGGGTTCCTTGGTAGCCCTCTTGACTATTCACAGTTCGTTCAATTTTGAAATAAAAGAATTTCCTGCATTCAGTACGACACGCTGTTTTTGTGATCATGTATGATGAACGATTTTTCATTTCTATTCCTAAGTTACGGTAAAAGCTTTAATAACGTAACTACCCGAACCTGCTGAAACGTATGCATTCAGAAAGAATTGAATTGAACAGAATTGAAAAAACCTGCCTCCAGAGTTTTAAATCTTTGCATGGTTCGTTCATTTATTAAATTCACCTTTTGTGTGTCAAAATAATATTTTACTGTTTAATATTAATATTTAGAACTGTATTATTGTAGTTTAATAAATATGTGTGTTAAAAGTTGTATTACGTTTAATATAAACATATTTACACAATAATGTATATAAACTACTAAGGATAATTTAAAGTTTGCTGAGCACTAAACTTTTATTTAAAATATAATTTACACGTGTGATAATATAACCAACGGCGAAGTACAGCATGTGGTTTTGGATTGGAGCACTTTCCTCAGATCCTTGCAAATTCTGTTGCCTTTGTCATCATTCAAACAGCGAGGACCACAGCGTGTTTTCTTTCTTTCCTCCTTTCCCTCTCCCTCCTCGACCCGCACCATTGCACCCCGCGGCATCTTCCCCCACCCCGCACAGCACCGCCCGAACCTTCCGATTCGTCCCGCTCCGCCACACGTCGCCCACACAGCTCCACGACGCCCTACCTCCAACACCGCCTCCGACCACGCGCCAGACCTGTCCCTCCCTGCCCGTCCCCGCCCCGCCCCTCTCGGATCGGCCCGCATCACACCGCCCCGCCTCGCACCGCCCCGCCCCACGTCGCCGACACAGTTCCACCACTCTAACGACGCCCTGATGCCGTCACCCCCGCCGCCCGCGCGCCCAGCCCCACCGCTCCTGCACCGCGCCCGCCTTCACCCTAGCTGCTTCACCCCACCGCGTCGCTCACTGGGTCAATGTCCGCCTTTTACGAACGGCTGCTGGCGTAGCCCCATTAAAATTTACGGCTGCGCCTTGAGCAGTTTTACTGCCGCGTTCTTCGTTCCTCCGTCGCCCCTCGCCACGCCCCCCCCCACTCTATCTCCACTCCCAACCGCGTGGCAGCGACCGGCGCCTCCCACGCACGCGGAGGGGGCCTTGACGGTCCGGCGGGGCGGGGGGCGCCGCGCCTTAGGAGGCCCTGTCGAAGCACAACACAAGTGTCAGAGGTAGAAGTGAAGAGTTTATGGGAGGCAAATACAGCATCGACTGAATGGAAATCAGTTTATTTTATGATTCCTTGTAGGGTGTATGAAAATATAATGGCGGAGTGTTCGTGATGTTACACGCGATATATGCTTTGGGGTTCTCAAACATCAATATTCTTTTAAAACAATGGAAAATAATTATATTTTTGTCGGGACTAATGATCTTGAAAATGTCTTTAATAAGTGAAAGCATAACTATCTTGAAACTAACTAACACGAGAATGTGTGTGACCACTCCATTGTACTGAATTCCCAGGGAGAAACGTAGAACTGCAAACCGCGAGGCTAGATGCAACGTTACAAATGATCAGGCAAAAATCAGGTGAAATTTAAAACGCGCAGAAAATACTCATTTAGGTGCACGGCAACCGATAGGGAAAAAAACAACTTAATAGTGCTTTACTCGCACTCACAATAACGATTCTCCAGCATCCTCAACACGTCGCGCTCAGCCGCAATTTAAATACAGAGCAACGACGCGGAAATTAATGAAGCCAGAGGCGAAAGTAGAAACGAGTGACACTCCACGTCGGCCGACAGCTTCTTGAGCGCGCTTTCGCCAGTCGATAACGTGATGAAGTGTGCAGACCGCCGATGTTGGATGATCACCCGGGGCAAGGGTGCCGCTATTAATAACAATGGTGGCCAAACAGCTGCGGCGGCGGCGGCGAGCGCGGAGCCTGGCAGGGGGTTGGTGAAACCCTCCCCCTCCCAAGATTAATGATCCGCGCGGCCGCTGGGGTCGTCTCATAGGCACGCGGCTGCTGGAAGCCCGACGTCTCGCCGCAGCCCTGCGCCGCGCCGCGCCGCGCCGCGCCGCGCCGCGCCGCGCCGCGCCGCGCCGCGCCGCGCCGCGCCGCGCCGCGCGCAGACGAGATTGCCCCCGCAGCACCCTAAGAGGCCGGGCATGCTCGGCAACCTAATCTGGGAGGAGACGTGGTGGTTAGGTCGACGAGGTCGAAAACTAGGGCGAAAAAGGGGGCGGGGGCGGAAGACTTTTCGCATCAAAACCTGCGGCGGCAAAAATGCTGCTAAACAAAACCACACAACATGGTTTTCCATAAAGTAGCCCGCACGCTGCTGAAGAACAACAAATAAAATACTTTCGTATAACACTGCTAGTTAAATAATTTTACAAATACAGTTTTCATGAATATTGCAGTAAAGTAGTATGGTATGTACGGATATAAACTACAACTAAAAGTTTACATTCCATGAATATCAAAAAGTTGCTTTTCCTTAACGCAACACGTAAATAACAAAATATTTATAACGGGCAGCGTCTTACTTGGAGTCCTGACGTCGCATGATTTCAGATGTACGTAATGTAAGCAGGGTCGCACAGAGTTTAAGAACACGGTCGGTATGTGCAGTACGACAATATGTGAAAAACAATCCACTCTTTGTAATTTTCAGACAAAATCCAACCTTTGGGGGGGGGGGATTTTTCACGAGTTCCTGGGTACGTAACCCAACCATAGACACTTCTTACATGATCAAAGGCTGCGTAGTTTTCTTTCAATTTCAGCGCGCACTGGAAATTAATAATATCGACATTCAAATATTTTCGAAACATATCTTGTGCCCCTGCACGTTAAGCGTTGATAAATTTATACTGATAAGTAGCACGTATCTACACGTGAATTTCTATTACAAACGTATCTATTTCTAGAGTGATGACGACACTTGTTAGAACACTGAAATGTGTAGGTTCTGCAAAGAAATCTAAAACATTTTGCACTGGAAGTAAAATAACAGAACATGAGCATCGTGACCCGAATTTTCGTGAGAGGTTAAAACAATAACCTATATTTTTTTAAATAGCTGGAAATGAAATTATAAACTGTTCATTTTCTAAAACAAATACAAACACCCATTGAATATTTATTACTGATTACCCGGCATTGTCCTGATATTTATCCCAAGCACCTAATAAGCATCCTCGCCCACCATGTACCGCGTCACCCGTCTCCCTTACACGCCGTCTCTCACCCAGCCCATGCAACCCCTTCTGCTCTATCTGTTCCTCTCGCTCATACTCCGCCTACTCCTTTCGCTACGTCCAACTCTTCCGCACGGTCCGGGTTTTCGCCGCGTTTCCTACTTCTTCCTCCGGTTCAACCTTCTTTCCCCCCCCCTCTCGCTCATTCTGCTCCACCCACTCCTTCCTCTCCTTCCGCCCCACTCGCTCCTTCAACGCACGGCCACGATGCTTCCCAGATGCCCAGATGTAGTGGGGATTGAATTTAACTAAATATAGTAAAAACACATTTTGGGGCAACATTTTAAAACGCAACTACGACTGCTGACGACTATTATTCTTCGTCACTCAAAAATAATTCGTGATAAATTTTAGAGCAACCATTCCAGTTGTTCTTAAGTTTATTTGGTTCTTAAAAAAATATAGTGTATGGAGGAAACAACGAAACTTTGAAAATAAGTCAATTTTAAGCATATTTTGTTCAATAAACTCCTTCGACATTTCGAGTGATTGAACCGCCATGAGCACTCGAAAGTTGGTTTCGAAGAATACTTTCTGTGCCAAATTTGCATTTCAGGAACATATAAACACTCCAGAAACATGTAAATGGTTTATTATTTACAAAAGAAATGAATATTTGTGTACAATGAAAAAAGTACACCGAAATAAGAAATAGAATTGTGTAAATTGAGTGCTTTTTTTATCTCTGTGTTAATTTTTCTTTCTTAAAAAATGTGTTGTTTTGTAAATAATAAACAATTTTTCGTGTTTCCGGAGGGTTTATATGTATCTGAAATGTGAAGTTTTGCATAGCTAGTATTTTTTTCAAATCAACTTTTGACTGCTTATTGCGGCTCAACGATTCGAAATCTCGAAGGAAATTATTAGACAAAATATGCTTAGAACTGACCAGCGCTTATTTTCAAGGTTTATTTCTTTCCTCCCTGGACTCTCACTGTTATACTACATTTACGTCATCTTCAGTTCAATTATAATGCACAAGATGAATATTTAGCGTTCACAAATTAGCGGGAATATCCTCCGTTGTATGGGACTATCATTCCTTTCCTACGCATTCAGTTGTGTCCTGTTTGCTCTCTTCACCCCATCCCTCACTTGCGCTCTCAACAAAGCGCTGCGTCACACAAAGCGACCGCTCTTTCTGTAGAGCTCTTAAGCGAACGGCCGACGCACTTCGCGATTCAGTAACCGTGGTAACTTCATTACGAATTAATCTGTGACGATGTATGTTTTGTTTCATCTCTTTAGCGTGTGTTTGTAAAAGCATAGAGAAACAGACGAGACTGCTGAAATATTCAAACGAACAAGTTGAGATGTAGGCTCAAAAATTAATAATATAAAAAAAGGATCCAAATTTTTGTGTCAGGAAGAAGAGTGAAATCACAAAGACAAAAACTAATTAGTTTATGAATTTCAATAAAAGAAAACAAATTGCATTTACAAAAAAAGATTAAATAATAAACTAAAAGTTATTTTATAAAAGTTATAATTTTTGTTCAGAAGAAATATTCTTCGGATAAGGTAGGAAACGTTTGTAATGAAAAGATTTGTAAGGAAATTGTTAAATAAGTAAGTATTATGTTTTCACAGAAAGTAAAAAGCCTTGAAGAAATGTAAATAACTCTTAAGTATAAACATCTGACTGACACTGAAACTATGAAATCACAGAGAACGGAAACGACTAAAACTAATAAAGGGAAGTTATTTTCCGAAGAAACAAAAAACACAGACTCGTCTCAAGTGTGACAGATATGTTCTATTTCCTACGTAAGCCTTCGAACAATATTAATTCTTTATTTCCACTTGAAGTACGAAACAAAAGAGAAAGGAAAAGAAAAAACAAGCAGAGAGTGCCGCGAGCAAAAACCAAAGGCGCATGTGCAAAAGGGCGCGGGGGCGCGTTCTGGCGAGTAATGGCGAAGCAAACACGCGGGACGGCGCGGCTGCACAGGTGCGGAGTTGGTCGCGTCCGCGTCCGCCCCCGCTCCCGCCACCGCTCCCGCCACCGCTCCCGCCACCGCTCCCGCCACCGCTCCCGCCACCGCTCCCGCCACCGCTCCCGCCACCGCTCCCGCCACCGCTCCCGCCAACGCTCCCGCCACCGCTCCCGCCACCGCTCCCGCCACCGCTCCCGCCAACGCTCCCGCCAACGCTCCCGCCAACGCTCCCGCCAACGCTCCCGCCACCGCTCCCGCCAACGCTCCCGCCAACGCTCCCGCCAACGCTCCCGCCAACGCTCCCGCCAACGCTCCCGCCAACGCTCCCGCCAACGCTCCCGCCAACGCTCCCGCCAACGCTCCCGCCAACGCTCCCGCCACCGCTTCCGCCAACGCTCCCGCCAACGTTCCCGCCATCGCTCCCGCCAACCCTCCCGCCACCGCTTCCGCCAACGCTCCCGCCAACGCTCCCGCCAACGCTCCCGCCCCCGCCACAACATCCCCCGCCCCCGCCATCGCCATCGCCTCTGCCCCTGCCCCCGCCGTCATCGCCCCCGCCACAACCGCCACCGCCATCGCCACCGTCATCACCATCGTCATCGCCACCTCCATTGTCACCGGTTCCTACGCCAACTGCAGAGCCCTGAGCGATGGCGCGGCTTCAACACTCCACCAGCGCCACCCGGCGAAGCGGAGAGCGAGCGAGCGAGCGAGCGAGCGAGAACGCCCCACGCGCCGCTTAAAGCCGCGCAACCCAGCGCAGTCACGCCTTCACGCGCGCAGCCAAGCTCGCTCGCCTGCTCTCATTCCCTGGTGAATGCGCTCTCGATGCAACATGCATTTGGTACATTACCATCCAATGATGCCATCTTGTGTGCTGGAAGAAGCAACCTCTCAAGAGACTGGGCTTTGGCAAAGGATAAACATCCAACTCCGTGCCGGGATTCGAAGCGATACTTGACACTTAGAGTCGGTAAGCAGTACCATTCATTCTATTTTTTTTTTCTTTGCAACCGTTATATGTATCTACAGTCTTACATGTTTACATTTGTATATACCTTTTATGCAAAAACTTTGTGTAACGAATTATGAAATGAATGCATGCTACAGATGCAAGTAGTAACATACACTCGCGTACGCACGTACGGGCTCATACGTGGACACTACGCACGTATGCACCAACATATTGTGCGATTTCAATATAGTGACTTTTGGCAGATATTAGCTTTGACGCGGTAATCCAATTGGTAGCTTCGTAACAAATTATTTTTTTTGTATTCAATCTTCTCATGGGATGACACTGGCCTCCTCTCCTTCCAGCTCCCGACCTACAGAATCACTATATTTAAATCGGACACTTTCTCAGTTATTAAACATGTACTGCGGGTTGCCTAAACTCCACATAGTTCTCCCAATTTGTGATTCCCGTCGTCAATTGACGTTCAAGACAACACGTTCCGTGACAAAAATTGATTTCGGTTGCACTAAATCCTTCCATTTTGTTTTATTTAGCATTTAAAATAACATTCAAGACATAACATTGCTCATCAGAATTATCTAATTTCTGATGCGCCTAATTTAAATGCCGTCCACGTGATATTTTGGTTTTCAACTCATTCTCACCAACAGTAACACTTTTCTTCACAATAATTAATCAATAATTACACTAAAACAATGGATAGTAAAAGAAAAAAATACTTTCTTAATCACTGTCTGTTCCTTTTTCACTTCATCCGACACTAGGAAATATAACTGTCACGAAATACAATTATTAAATTGCAAATATAAAAAGACTCAAGCGAAGTTTATATTTCCCATTCAGTTCTCCTTTTCAATCATCTTTCTCTTTTTCCTCTTCTTTGTGAATTATTCTTACTACAGTTCTGTGAATTATTCTGACTGTCCTTTATTCTTCTATCCTGTGCGTATCCCATTAAGCACCCAACGATAGAAGCAGACAATTGGTATTTTTGTGCAGAAATACTCCTTAATACCTTTTTTAATGAGTGTCATACTTCACTATGGAAATTATTTCCATTTCAAGAGATTTTATCTCATAAGAAATTTCACTATGAGCGTGATTAATTCTAATGAACACATCATAATGACTGATTCGTGTACTAGGACGATGAAAAAAATATATATTAAGTCTCCATAAGTCATTTAAATTTAGCAGTAGATTTTAATATTTGTTTAATTTATGCGATGAAAAAGATTTCTAAATCGTCTCTGTTCTATCGAGAATAATATTGGCCATTAATTTATCTCGTGTAAAAGTAACAGGAATATTTCATATTCTTAAAAATCCATTACAAAAATTTATAACCGGAAGGAGTTCATTATTTTTGGAAATTTAACTCTTAACAGTTGTTCGATGAGGTAATTTATCTACTCTTTCCCCTCCCCTCCGACTTTTTCCTTAACCTACTTTCTATCAAACGATCACCCGTTTCCTTGATATCAAGTTTATTTTCTAGGTTACGGTAGAACCTTATAATGCGAGAAACTTGGATTACCAGTGTTTTACGAGACCAAAAATATTGAAAGAATTTTAACTTGATCAAAACGCCGTGCTTTGCAATAAGAGCAGAGGAGAGGTGGGTCAGGGCATCAGCTGATATCACTCCATTGCCTCTAACTGGGAGGTCCTAAACTCTAGTCCCCACGATCACAGGATTTTTCGAAACTAGGAACACAGCTAGGTGGAGTTCTGTAGCTGTCTGGAACAGAATTCCAGCGGCCCGCCTGCTCTCTAATCGGATGTTTACCGTGGTTTCACCGATCAACACCAGGCGAACGCCGAAGCAGGACCCTACCAAAAGGGCCACAGACTGCGCGGAGTTTTTCCTTCCCATTCCTTGGCCTATCGTCGCCCTTTACACGCACTACACTGGCAGCTGCGGGGAGACCGCACTACACTGGCACCTGCGGGGAGACCGCACTACACTGGCACCTGCGGGGAGACCGCACTACACTGGCACCTGCGGGGAGACCGCACTACACTGGCACCTGCGGGGAGACCGCACTACACTGGCACCTGTCGGGAGCTTAGAGCTTCTCCCTGCTGGGGCGGTGCCCTGCGGGTGGAAGTGATATCTTGTTGGGGAAACTCTCTAGCCGGTCGTAGGTCCTCTTCGGATCTCACCATCTGCTGGAGGAAGATCACCCCCAAGTAAAAACTGCACTACATTTACAGGAAATAATTATCTTAGCCGATGAAGCGCCCAGAATGACTAATCAATCAAAATCAGACACGAGTGGAACTGCTGAGTTTTGCTTCTTTTCTCCTCCCAGGGGTTGAGGCTGTCGATGTCATTGTGTTCTTAGGGAAGACTTTGGAACTGGAGGTGAATAAGACTGGTATTTAGGAGGCGGTGAAGGAACATGAGCAGTAGCTGAACAGTGACGAACTGATTGATCTACATCGCGAGCAACAGCCGGAAGATCTCGTCTAAGAGGTAAACGGAAAACAAAAAGGCAGGCGAATCTCGAACTTCAAAGGAGATTAGGGAAATATGTCTTAAGTGGTAAACAGTAAAACAATTGGTAGAGAACAAACAGTCGAACAATGCTGTAGTTCTGCAAGTTTTTATAACTTCACTGATAAATCAATGTCACATTTACGTGAAATCTTGAAAAGGAGGCAAACGCCACAGTCCTCATTGGGTTTTAGGTTAAACTGACACGAAGATATTCCATTAAGCCAACAGTGATTTCATTTCTGCTAAACAGTAAATCCTCTCAATCTCATCTGTATTTTCTTGGCACATGGATAGTTACTACGTGCCAAGAGTATTTTTGTATTAATGATTCTCTATGAATAAATAGTTATGTGTTGTGAACGAATCATCTGCATTCCAATTATCTCTTATGGGAATATTCACTTTGATATAGTACGTGTGTTTTGTATTGCTAATACGTTTCTAGAACGAAATTATGATCGAAATCCAACGTTCTACTGTATTTGAAAATAGTAGACGAGAAACACTGAGTTGTATGATCCACAATTGTATGATTGTTTCACGCGATTGATAGTCAATTGAGTTACCTGTTCAATTACTAACTCCGGTGAAAGAAATTTAATCAACAATCGAATGACCGCTTCTCGAAAAATCTATTAATCCACGAACAGAGAATGTCCTATTGCATATGCAAATACACTTAAATACTGAATGCATGTAAAATTCTGTGTTCTCAGAAACCTATTTAGCAAATGATCAGTCATCAAGGAACAATCATATGCAAGGAAACTGCATTTACTATGTGTTCCTGTGTTTATTGATGCAAACGTTCCTGCTTCGTTTTGGTGTTTAACCATTGTGACCAAATTTGCATGCTACATACGACCTCATTTAAACAGAATTTCGTTTTTTTCATCTTTGTCAAAATACGTGTAATCATCAGTAATGCAGTTCATATAGCGCTCCGCTAAAAGTGGAGAGTAATGGAATCTTTATTTCATTTAGATTATCTCCATTTGGGGGAAAATAAAAATTACTTTACGAGAAATTTAACATTTCAGTGTTTTATGGTTTTACTACCTAAGAAGAGATTTTACACTCTTTTAGGGATAAAATCTAATAGAGTACATGTTAAAAAAATATCCAGTGTACACGTAGAAGTGATTTTTGCCGTAATAACAAAGAGCATTATTTTTTTTCGCGTTAATTTTCCTTCAGTCTTACAATAAAGGATGCGTGATTTCACATTAATTTTACTTTTTTTTAATTTTACTAATTTTCGAAAATTGGCTAAACGATCCATTACAGAAGATCAAGGCCGGCTCGGTGGACCGTGATCACTAAGCCAGTAGTGCCGTAGGGAAGTCGGGTCCCGGGTGAAATAATAGGTCACAATTTAATCTATCCCCTCCAGAAATATCTCGTATAGTTAAATTTATTATATTACTCTCGCCTGCGTGAAAGTAGGAAAGGTAAAGCAACTATTGCACTCATACGTAAATGCGATTACGAATTGAAGAATCGTTCGATGTTTAATTTTACTCTTAATTGATAGGTTCAAATGTTACCAATATATTCAATTTTAGGGTACAATTTATCTGCTTTAGTAGAGGAAATTGGAAATAATATCACTAAATTTGAGGTAATAACTGTCAACTGTCACCGGCTCTGTATATCGTCACCCTGCTATACAATTCTAAATTTAAAATTTCGCGGCAATGTGGACGCAGTGCCTGCGAACTCTACTAAGCTAGCTTACTTGCCCAAGACAGTGACATGTCTGCTCTACGTTATTTTTCGTACCATCTGTAGAAAGTAAAGACACTTTTTAATTTTTAGGGTGTTTGTAGGTTATTTCTCAAGAAATTACCCCAATTTTTAAAAGCACATAACTCGAAAATTCGGGAAACCATTTAAACCAATTCTGTCTTCCGATAATTCAATTCACCAAGAATATATAAAATCACTTGATTTTTGTTTTGAATGCTTTTATAGTTTAAAAAAGCGTTTATAGAAAAAAGCAAGCGATTCACCATTACAACGTATTAGAGAACAAAGAAGCTACAGAACCTGACAAATTACTAAAATGTAATATACAACCTGTGTTTATACATGTGAAAAATTGTGAAACCCTCGTGTGGGATTTGCAAACCTTTGTTTAAAATGCGTAACAATCTAAAGAAGTGGAAAGTAATAAAAATTAATTAAGATCCTTGAGTGATAAGACTCTAAAACCAAAATAAAATTTAAAGGATATCCTCACTGGCTTGTTTGCGGCAGTTGCAAACAATGGCTTGAAAATTGGAGAGAATTGATTGATTAATTAATGATTCCGGGAGCCGTCATCTGCAAAAGTTATTAGTCCCGAACGTGTAATGTATGTTTTTTATCGCGGAAGGTGGCGGCTATCTGTCCCCGCTGGATGGCGAGATCCAGCGTGGGTGCGCTTGCTATTTTTTCCCCCTCAATCAGGTATCTCCCAGCAGAGGGACCGCCTCAATCATGACAATCTCCGATGCTCTCGACTGATCTCCGGGCATGTCCGTGGCCCGTTTGTTAGGGTTCTACTGTGGCATTCGCCTTGTGTTGATCGGAGAAACCACGGAAAAATTACCAATCAGCGCAGCCGGACTGCTAATATTCTTCTAGACAACGGCTGAACTCAACCTAAGCTGTGAAGCTAGCGTCGAAAATCCTACCAACCTTCAGGACTCGAACCCTAGGACCTCCCTGTCAGAGATCCTGCAGTGTCATCAGTTAATGTGCTGAGCCGCCCAAACCGGTGATTGGAGAGAATGGAAACGCGTGCTGCAGATGCATAACGCCAGACACGTGCTACTGAATAAGACCAACACGAAGAGCACAATGAACCAAGGTTCTATACTTCGGTTTTTCTTTCTTAGCGCGTAGGGGGGGGTGTCATCAAAATGGAATATCTCACGGTATATCGCGTCGTTCTCGGTTGTGGCGCTACGAGTCACAAGATTGCCAGCACTGCTCGATCATGCGACTCCTGGCGGCACAACTGAGAACGACGCGAAATACCGTGAGATATTCCATTTTGATGACACATCCCCACGCGCCAAGAAAGAAAAACCGAAGTATAGTCGCTTTAAAAACCGCGAGCGTTTATTCGTTAACCGCCTATCGGCAGCGCTTTTGAATTTGCCTTCCCGTCTCCGCTCGGCCGTCGGGCCATCACAGCGAGCGCCGCGTCGCTGCCTTCGTGAAAGGCGCCGCCTAATGACAGGCGTCCCCGAGCGCCGTCCGCGCCCTTCAACGCGTCGCTCTGAAAGCGACAGGGACGACGGCGCCGCGCCCGTGGTGGCGGCGGAGCTGGACGATGACAGCCGAAGTGGTGGCGGCCGCAGCGGAAGCGGGGTGGTGCGCACGTGCGGTCGGCAGGAATCGCTGGTACTAGAGGCTGAGGGGGGATGACGATGGCGCGGTGAAGGTGATGGCAGAGGCAGCGATGTCGGTGGTAGTAGTAGTGGTGTAATGGTGGTAGTAGTGATGGTAGAGGTAGTGTAGTGGTGTTGACGGTGGTGGTGGTAATGGTAACGATGGCGATGGACGGTAACCTCCCGGTGTTGATGTTGATGTTGGTGGCAGAGTCGGAGGTGGAGGCGGTGGTGACAGTGGCGAACGGCGGGGTGGTAGTGGCGACAACGTTTATAAACCTTTATGCTCCGTGTCGGTATGGCTGATACACCGTATCTGGATGGAGACGACTGCGCTGATAACTGTACTGATTAGGGAGAAACGTGGTAGGAGATACGGTATATTGGATTGTGGCGGAAACGCGGTTAGCTCGGTTACGCAAGGCAAAGTGGCGGAGGTTATGCTGGCGGCGAGGGCTGCGAGTGCGGCGAGGGCGGCGGGGACGGCGGGGGCGGCGGGGCCGGCGGGGGCGGCGAGAGCGGCGGGGGTGGAGGCGGGGATGGCGGGGGCGGCGGGGGCGGCGGGGTGGTGTGGCTGGCGGGGGCGGAGGGGGCGGCGAGGGCGGCGAGGGTAACGTGGGAAGCGAAGGCGATGCGATTTTTAAAACAGTCGGTGTGGGTGGACAGTTCCAGCAAGTAGGACGGCGTTTAGCCTTGCCCCGCTTGTGAGCGTGTCACTAAAACGCGGTTCCCGACCGTGTCCATTAAGCGCGCAAATGTACCAGGCTGCTTCTCGTTGTCCTATGTTTCTTCAGGCACCATGCACTCATGTCTTCGATACGAATGGTTTTTGTTTGATGACACACGAAAATGAAGTTATACACTACGTTGACAAATTGATTGCTTGAATGCACAACTGTTTTATCTTGGACAAGTCGCAACTTTTCCACCAAATAGATTATCCATATACACATTGGAAATATTACGTTCATTTTTATATTGAGAATTGTACATCCTTTAAACAATGGATTTTTCATTAAGAGTCAAATGGAATCTTCTGTGTCCACAAACCCAAGACCCACAATCGCATGTACTTACGTATTATCAGTTTCCGATAAACTTTTGCTTGTACTACGGAACTGTATTCTACTTCATGAAATAAGGAAGTAGCTAACATTAGCAATACATGCTAATGTAAAACGAACAATACAAAGAATTCACTGCCATAAAACGTAGAACGGATTCTCAGCAATAATAAGAAAATAATAATAGTGGACATCGACTGTGGGAATTCCATAAGTGAAAAGGAAATCTCGGAAAGGCAAAACACATGGGTATAGAGAGCTTACTTTAAGAAGTGACCGCATTCACAGCTACTGCTAGGCCGCTGCTGGCAATGTAACTACCAGTACGTCCATGCACTTTGTCAGTGGATTCGTTAACAGTTAGCTGATTTGTAAATGGCGTAATCACTATCTCTAGCAAGGCCATCGCCCTGCATGACGTTCATTTATTTCCTGTCCTGTCACAGTGGTTTCTTCTTATATCCCCACTAAAGCGGCTTGCTCCCTTTAGCAGCCATTCGGTCCCTCCCATATGCGCGGGCAACGTAGCGAACGCAGCGCCCATGCACGTTAGTGTGGTGCCCACAGGGCGCGACTGCGCGAACTGAAGCGTGCTCGCACTTGACCCACATGCCGCTCGAAAACACGGGCTCGTGGGGAGATGGGGATGGCATCTGACGGCCATGAGGACATGCGGGTATTGCAGATAGCTCTGGTCATCGGGAGGATGGCGGCCGACCGCAAATGTGGTTTGCGGCTAGATCACGTCTGGTGCATTCATTGTTTGGTTGATGTTATTACCGGCTGCAATATTAGTATAGCACTAATATTAGTATTAGGCTATGCAATATTAGTATAGCACTAATATTAGTATATTAGTGCTATACTAATATTGTCTTGAGTCCCGCACGCTATATCACTGGAGGTGGTTGTATTCCTCTCCTTGGAAAGTGGCTAGTGAGATTTCCCCTCTAAGTACCGGTCCGCAGAGCACCGTTCTAACCGATCCAAATTCCCGAATGGTCTCCCAGCTGTGTGGTAGTGTAGTGTAGTGTAGTGCACGTTAAGTGTAAGTAAAGTGTAAGAGAGGACAAGAATGAGTAAGGAAATATTGCATGCAGCCGTGGACAGTTTGTTCAGGTAATATTCTGGTATTCTTCTGCTGTAGAGCGAAGAAATCGTGGAAAACTACTGATCAGGGCAGGCAATTCTCTTCTAGTCAGTGGTTGAATTTGACCTAGCTAGTAGTTGGTGTCTACAATCCGCCGTCGGAACTCAACACCAACAGCCTCTCGGTAACACACGTTGCGTTAATTCTAAAGAGCGCATACATTTAGAATTTTAGATCAAAGAAAACTAAATCATGTTCATCAAGTCCTGATTTTTCGTGACAACGTTGATCGTTATCTTGATCGTAATTGATGTTGATTTGATTTATTTAGCTTTCTCGGCTATTTGTTACATTAAATGCGTAATTACACACATTGTTTAATCTATAGGTATACTCTATTAACTATTTACAAAATTAAATATGTGTTCCTTCAGTGTATTTTATAATGATTTTTTTAATTCTTTAATTTTATCACAATGTGTAATTTATAACCGTTATTTATTAAATAATTCAATTATTTTATCAAATAGTTTATTTCCTTCCTTTACAGTTTTACTGAAATTAATTACTAAATTTTGTGCTAGTCTTGCTGCTTATTATTTTATCTTTCTCTCTTTGGATTTTGTTTAGTAAATTTCCTGTTATCTGATGTTCAATTAATTTCAAAATAAAATAAGTATCTTTAATGAATTCTTTGTTTTATTGACATGAATTTTCAGAGTTTCTAGAATTTATATAACTGGAGTGTATCTATTGCATTGAATTATTACCCTCATGGCTCTATTTTCTTGTATGTAGAGTTTTTAAATTTCCGTTCTTTTTGGACTCCAACTGGTATTGTTGCACAGTAATCAAAATGGGGTGCAATTATGGATTTATATATGAAACGTCTTGTATATATGTATATTTATATATGTCCCAATTCAGTTTAAAATTATAATCTCTTTTTAGTTTTCTTTACTATGTACTCTATGTAATCTTTAAAACTTAATTTCCTATCGACAATTACTCCCAAATATTTCATTTTATATACTTATTGTATTTCCTTTAAGTCCGTTGTAAATAATGTAGTTAATATACGTTTTATCAGTTTATCATATACTTGATTACGTCATTAATGCGAATTATAAACAAAATTGGACCCACAACTGATCATTGCAGAACACCTAAATCTATGCTAATTTCATCTGAGATATTAGTACACTTTACTTTTTGCTTTCTATTGGCAATATATAAAAAACACTTTTTGACGTCTCTTTGATTCCGAATTTGCACACGTTCTCAACATTGTCCTGTCAATAGTTTCGAATGCCCCTTTCAGATCCAAGAAGATAACACCTGCTTTCTTTCCTGCATCAATACAAATCTTCCATTTGTCTACAAATCCTTGTATCACAGTTTCAAAAGGACTGTTTTTCTCTAAAGCCTGATTATTATGGAATCTTAATGTTTCATCATATATCCCTTATTTGTAAGAAACTGAATTTTTAAAAAAGTATTTCCCATTACTGCAAAAGTACATACGTTTTACGCGCATTTGCTCGCTGTGCTTCGGGAACCGGAATGTGAAAAGAATTTGCGTATGCAGAATAAATTATTTTTAAACGAATGCTCTAAGCAAGAAAACGTTTGCACAATCATCTAGCTATTTTCTGTTTCACGGATCATTTGTTTTTAATTAAATATTGCATTATTTCAGCGTTTGCATTTACTTTCAAATGTTTGAGAGCATTTTACGAAAAATGTAATATATATTACCATTTACTTGTAAGTTCATAAATGCTACATTCATTTAAATATATTTGAAGTATGCAACTAGGGTGTACAGTAATACTTTTATAAGTAGATTAATCATTTAAAATGTTTTGAGCCTTTTCGATCCTAAACAGAGCTTATGTTATGCCGTAAAAGCTACAATCAAATTAATGTGAATCATTCATTCGATTAGAAATGCATTAAATTATTACAAATTATGCTTCGCGAATGAGCTCTACACCCAGATACTTTTAGTGGCCATATAGCAATGTTAACAGCTGGCGAACGGCAAATGTAGATCTTCATTCCCGTGACTGATATTGAATAAATCTACATCATAAAATATTATTGGAGCTTTGATCGTTGTAGCAATCCAGTGCACACAATTTCAAAAGCAACTAGGTTCATTAAGTAAAAGGAAAGAGGATATTTCCCCAATTTTCTCTGGATATATCACCATCAAAAGATGTATAATTTCTTTGATGCATACAACACGCATTTCACTTAATTTTCATACTCGTGAAAGCCCAACCATTAACAGTAGTCCTTGCGCAATTAAGTAGATCAAGTTCAATTCGTGAACTTTGCAGCGTCTTCTGATTACGTTTCGTACAAGTTTTCCTTTCTAATTTTTGGCCGCTTACGCAGCCCTTTTCAACTCCTCTTCCAATTGCGAGCCGTCCAACGGCAATTAGACAGGCCGCGTAGCGTTAATTAAAGAAACTAACGAAATTTCACGCTTTCAGGTTTCGCGGAGCGCTACAGAGAGTGGGAGCAGCCAGCGAGTAGACGTGGGCGGGAGCGCCGACTAAACGAAGGGAGGGGAGGGCAATGATGATAGAGAAGGCTGCGTGGAATGGCTGAAGGAGTGCCCACAAGCGAAGTACTCCACAGTATTAGTGCCATCATTCACGAATTGATGTTTACGACACGAGCGACGTAGGAGCGAGAATTTCTACAAGTGAATAATAGCCACTCTTAGCGAGAAGACTATATTTTCTCTATGACTTTCATATTGATATTTTAAATATACTAAATGGGCGCCTTAACCTAACAAAACGGCAACAGAACACGCTATGTTCTCTGACCCTAACAATCACCAACTCGCATACTATTTCGTGGTTCACCTGTCTTACGACAGTTGCAATCTGCCGCGACAGAGCCCGCAGCGCCTCTGTAGGCGACTGTGAGAACCCTCTGTCGTGTATAAGGAACTAAGACAAATGTGATTGGGTCGACAGCCGGGCGAGAATAATATTCTCGCACGGTTTGTGGAATCGATATCATTACTGCATCCGATAACGTGCAGAAATGTATAGCATTCTGGAGTAGTCGTAGTAAATATTATTCAAGGGAAAGTTTGACACTGTCGTTAAATGGAGTGGTAAGAATGAAAGGCGCGAAAAGGAGCGGGGCGATAGTTGACGCTTTGATTTATGTTGATTTTTATGGGCATGCAAACTGCTATGGTTACTAGTCTTGTTAATATCGTGAATGTTTTATTGCGAGAGATAGCGGTGTTACTTCCCCTCTGCATGGCGAGATCTGGCGCCTACTTACGTAGGCTTGCGGGGAACCTCCTGATATCTACCCCAGCGAGGCACCGCCACCAGTGGGGCAAACTATAAGCTTCCGACTGGTCTCCCGAAATGTGCTACTATAAAATGTGTGTGTAAGGGGAGAGGCTAGGACAAGGAAGAAGAAAGAAAGATCGCGCGCGGTCCGTGGCTCGTTTCAGGGGTATATGCGGCAGATGCAATGTTTTGATTATGATACGACAGAAAACTATCCATCAGAGCAGCCGGCAAACATTTTCAAGACAGTGGCTGCACTAGACCTATTTTTATAACTTTGCCTCTCTAGGCCTATCTTCACGGTGGAATATGTCAGGGTATTATGCGTCTTTCTCAGTCGTGCCGTTATATATCGCATTATCGCGACTTTATCAACAATGCTTGCGATAACGCGACATCTAGCGGCAAGACCGAGAAAGACGCGAATTGCCGTGTGATATTCCATTGTGGACATAGGAGCTTGGGAGGCAAAGTTATAAGTAAAAATCGCACTATAGCTATTCAGTTAGTCGAAAAATCGCCACCGTTGGGGACTCAAAACAGGTGTTCCCGGCAATGCTGTCTCTGAGCTCAACTCAGCCGGTGACAAAGAACGTGACGAATAGTGGGGGCGGGTGATTGTCATGATGTAATCGACGGAAGATAACAGAATATAAATGTTTCAAAATTCAATTCCTTTTCATTCATAGGGAGTTTTTGGTACCATTGGTACGTCATTACGTTCGAAACTACCTAAAATCGTCTTTCGAACGTTTATAAGATGTTTCCTAATATTTTATTGCAACAAAATGAATTAAGGGGTACAATAACTATGTACTAGATATAACTTTGATGATTCATTCGCACTAGGCATTAACAAAAATTTCAAACCTAATTCAAGTCAATTGCATCCATCTCTACCTACATGACTCATGACTATGCAGATGACTCATTTCAGAATTAACTTCACCCGTCTGAGGATTTCGATGCCGAAGGACATTCTAACGAAGAGCAGTAGTCAGCGGGAAGGACCAGGAAGTGGAAGAGAAGGTAAGAGGAGGGGAGGGGTCTTCAAAGAGACGAGCGACGAGGCGGCTCATTCGACGATGAGGCCGCCACTTCGGGCTCTGTCGGTGGGCTTCCCCCACGCCGCACTTCCCAGTCCCAATCTCTCCCCGCCCCTCCCCTCCCACATTCGCCTGCTCAATCCGACCGCCCTTCCCCGCATAGGACCGCACCGCCGTCACTCCACTGCCGTCGTATTCGACCGTCTCCAAAGCCCACGAGCCCCGACGTCCCAGTCGGACGTCCTGCGGCTTCCTCTGGCCCACGAACTATCTCTGCTTCTGCCGGGTCCCCGCCCAGCCAGCGCCCCTGCGCGCGCCCGCGCTCCCGCCCCCACTCGGCGCACCGCGGGCGGCCGCTTTGAAGTGCTCTCCATCTGACCCCATGCGTTCGCCGCTTCTCCTTTGTTTCGCCAGGCGCAGTGGTAAACACGGCGTGAGCCCCCGCACTCTCGCTTCCTTCCCTTCGCATCACACCGCTGTGCCCGGCTTCCGCGCCGCCGCCCGACCACGCCACCCTGTCCCAGCCGCAGCCCTTCCCCACCCCACGTCAGCGCCCCGCGTCACCGCACCGCACCAGCGTCCCCCGTCCCGCGACTCTGACCACCGCTTCGCGTCCCCACTCCGAGAACCCCGCCCCACGAACCCCGCCCCGCGAACCCCATTCGTCCCGCGAACCCCACCCGCCCCGCGAACCCTGCCCTCTCCCGAGAACCCCGCCCCGGCCGGCAAACCCCGCCCCGGCCGGCAAACCCCGCCCCGGCCGGCAAACCCCGCCCCGGCCGGCAAACCCCGCCCCGGCCGGCAAACCCCGCCCCGGCCGGCAAATCCCGCCCCGGCCCGCAAACGCCGCCCCGGCCCGCAAACGCCGCCCCGGCCCGCAAACCCCGCCCCGCCCCGCAAACCCCGCCCCGCCCCGCAAACCCCGCCCGCCCCGCAAACCCCGCCCCGCCCCGCAAACCCCGTCCCGCCCCGCAAACCCCGCCCCGCCCCGCAAACCCCGCCCCGCCCCGCAAACTCCGCTCCACCCCGCAAACCCCGTTCCCCCCGCAAACCACGCCCCGCTCCTCAAACCCCGCCCTACCCCGTAAACCACGCTCCGTCCCGAGAACCAAGCCCCGCCCCACCCTGCCCCGCCCCGCCCCGCGAACCCCGCCCCGCCCCGAGAACCTCGCCCGCCCCGAGAACCCCGCTCACCCCGCAAACCCCGCCCCGCAAACCCCGCCCCGCGAACCCCACCCCGCGAACCCCGGCCGGCGAACCCTACCCCGCAAACCCCGCCCCGCGAACCCCGCCCCGCAAACCCAGCCCCATGTCCTCACACCATTTCCACAACACTGCTGGCCACTCCCCTCCACGACATCACCCATCTCTTCCGCTTTTCGATCCTCTTGGGTCTCCCATCCCCACCTCCCCCCTACCCCTCACTTTTCACCCAGCCCACCTCGCCAGCGCGCCTCTCTGGCACCACACGCAGTCGTTCTCTCGGGGCGCGCAGGTCGGTGGACAGCTCGCTGGGCTGCCTTTTAATTACTCCTAAGTCACGGAGAGCACGCCTCGGAAATTCTCAAGCGCACGATGACGTGCGGAGCGTGCACGCTTCAGCAGCCAACCCATATTCCAGATTAAGTGAATTTCATGCCAGACTTGCCCATAATATAAGGGCAATGAGATTCCTGAATAGAAGCAACAACGAAAGTGTTCACTGCATTCCATGACAATTACTTCACATAAAAACTCATTTTCTATCTGATCTCAGTTCTATAATCATATAATTATCATAAGATGATTTCTTTCAAACGTACTGAGGCATACTTTTTTATATTTCGTCATTATAACAGAATCTGCGAATGATCTGCAACAAATTACTCACAACATTAAGTTATCTAGGCTCGATAAATGAGTCAATTTCAGATCTGCCGTTGGTGGGGCAAATTCGAACTCCAGAGCAATTTCAATCTAAATCAGGTATTTAGTTACACATTCAGGACAAATTTTTTTAACAGATTTTTTTTTCAATATTGGAGCGACAACAGCAACTGCGTACCCTTTTTCCTTAACCCCCGGAATCTCCCCGCTTTATCTCCAATACCAATTAAATAATGTACAAGTTAAGAATTTATACCAAATAAATTCTGCAAGATATAGGCTGAATCGATAATTCCTCTATTGTAGAGTCCGTTTGCGAATTTCACTTCGCGCTCGTGCCGGGTCCGCTGCTGCTACCGAGGCCTGCTTATCAGGAGTTGCAAGGACGCGGAGGAGGGGTATCAACGCTACCTTCTCGGGTGACGCGCGTAGGGGAGGCGGGCCGACGGGCGAACGAGGAGAGAGTAGTTTTTGCGCCGCCAGAGTGAGAGGTTGGGAGTGAGTATCGAGGCGGAGATGGTGGTGGTGACGATGGCTGGAGAAGGCATGGTCGACGGTGTGTCTGCGCTAACGCGAAATGGTGCTGCGCTAACGCGTAAGCAAATTCGTGGGCCAGCCGCCGCCCCTTGTCCGATACTAGCTTCTGGCTGTGTGTTGGAGGCTACTGCCACCGAACTGAGGATCGGTATATACACACACACACACACACACACACACACACACACACACACACATATTCCTCCTAGTTTTTTTCCTTTTGATCGCCACGAACTGCCACGATTGCATGAAACCTCAAGTTCGCTGCTTCCGCAAGAGGCATATAACTAGTGATGAAAAAACTAGTGTAAAACTAGTGATGAAAAAAACTAGTAAAACTAGTGATGTAAAAACGCAGATGTGTTTAACAGTAGTATGAGACAAAATAATGTCATAGTAACTGGTCACAGGTATTCCGTAAAGGAACTGAGTATTTTGAAGCAACTGTCTATAAAATCCAGGCGATGTGGGAAGTTATGTATCTCACTGAAGGGAGAACATCATAGGGTTTGGAAAGAATCATGTTACGTCAATAAAATGTATGTGCAGATTCTGTTCTTTAAAGAGAACATTCTGGATAATAGTGTTGAATACAAGTCAAGTCAGAAATCAATTAGAGCTATTTGTACAGAATTAAAAATGTGTTATAAAATTGTATTTCCTAAAACCTGTTGAAGGGCATTATGGATAATGTTACATCTGGATAAATAATTAAAAGTGTTACAAAAATTATAATTGCTATGAACTCTTAGAAGAATTTAAATGAACTTAAATATTTCACAGTAGGTGTAATAAATGGTAATTTTCTAGAGGTTTTCAAGAAACTTCTTTTGTATATTCTGTTTTTGAAAATTATATTTACTCACTTTAACAGAATGCAAAAAACGATATTCTATTGTTATTTCATTTCTATAGTTTTTCAAAAATTTATTTTGAATATTCCGTGTTTTGAAGACGATATTTACTCACTTTAATAGAATGCAAGATATTCTGTTGTAATTTCATTTCTACAGTTTTTTTTAGAAACTTCATTTAATTGAATACAAGATACACTTTTGTAATTTCAAAACTTTTCGTGCATGAAATTATATATGAATGTTGATGCAGAATATGTTGAGGGACAGTTAACTGCATTTTCGTAAACAGAAAGTACTAGGACACTCGGTCAAGGGAAATGCTTGTGCTCTGCCCTTTGATGTAACTTTATGTGCATTCCTCATCTCATCCGAGATTTCATTTAATCAATTCGTTGAATTTAAATTCATTTAGTCACAGTGCTGCTTGACAGTATTGCTGTGATTCTAATTTGTGTCAACTTTAAAATTAATTCATGATAATTTTGCAGTTGATTTTCCCTTTGGTTTTTTGGTATTGTTGAATGTTTCTGTTGTGTTTTTTGTCAATGTTATTGTCATTCTGTAATTTGTATAGTTTTGCTTCCAACGCATATCCAATTATATGTTGTTCTGTGGTCACGGCTTTGTTTTTTACGAAATCTTCAAAAGAGCCACGATCCCACGAGAATCCCCACAACTGACAAAGGGCGGCTACAGTAATGATGAGACTGTTATGTATTGCAGAAATTTCATTACCAGTGTTCTCTCAATTCATACCATTTATTTATTATTTGAGTTAATCAAAAATTATTTTTCTGTACTACAAATAGTTCAGAATAAATTTTCTTAAATAAAATATTTTCATTATCTGAGGGATATAATAAATGAAAACCATGTGTACAAACATCCAGATGAAAAGGAGGGTACCGTTTGTGGAAATTGATTTTAACTATGGCCTGCAGCAGTACTTTTGCTGATGAACAAAATCATACAAAATGATGTTCCAAAAAGTAATGAGAAAACTGCTCAAGAACAAATAAAAAACTCTGGCGTAAGATTTCAATGAATTAAATATTTTAACAAAAACACACATCTTCACAAATACTTCAAAACATAGTGTAGTACAATGTATATCATTGTAAAACATTTCTTTACTTAAAAATAATACACAAAATTACTATTCCAAACGCGACACGTAAATAGCGAATGTTTAATGGCGAGCAACCTCGTACTTGGAGTCTTGTTCTTGCACGACTTCAGCTGTATTGCAAGTAGTGACGCAGTGAGAATCAAAATTCAGTCAGCGGGCGTAGTATGAATGTAAACTGAATAACACTATCAAATAGATATCAATCACACACGGTACAATAATCAAAGACACGATAACACAGGTCTGCGAAAAAAAAATTTTTTGTTAGCTGCATTAGATATTTTACTGAATTATATGTTTTAAAGTGCGCTGATTTCAAAAGTTATGGCCATTTTTTCTATCACATAAGGATTTTTGCAAATTCCAACACAAAATATTGGTTAAAGCACTCCTTTATTCAAAATTTTCAAACAATAAGTATTTTTTTTTAAAGCAAACGAAACATTATTTTGATACATGTACTTATTCATGTTCTTTATGAAACGTCTTCTTCTTTTCCTTGATACTTTGACGAGTCCTTTTCCGATTTTTATTTCAGTTTCTCGCTTAAGCAGCCAACAGTAGTCAGCAAGTATAGTGACATCCCATCGCCCTTGGTACCTTCTCTCGATATCACGCACATCCTGGTGAAATCGCTCCCCCTGCTCTTCACTGTAAGCTCCCAGGTTTTCAGGAAAATAGTCTATGTGAGAGTGTAAAAAATGGACCTTCAAGCTCATCTTGCAGCCTTGAGCTTCATATGCTGCTAACATCCGTTGCACAATGGTTTTATAGTTAGGATTCCTGGTATTTCCTAAAAACTTTCGCACTAGGTCCTTGAACGATACCCAAGCTTCTTTTTCCTTCTCATTCATAGTTTCCACAAATGAAGGGTCCGTTAAAAGTTTTCTTATGTCGGGGCCGGTGAAAACTCCCTCTTTCAACTTTGCTTCTGACAGCTTCGGAAATTTTGTACATAAATATTTGAAACAGTCTCCATCCTTTTGCAGCGATTTTACAATTGTTTCATCAACCCCAATTTGATATGGAGAGGGGGCAACAAAACCTTTTCTGGTGGTACCAAGGTAGTGTTTATAACATTTTTCTCTCCAGGTTTTAAAGTTTCTCGGGATGGCCAATCACTTTTTTTCCAGTGCTGTTCTCTGGCTCTACTATCCCACAAGCATAAGAAGCATGGGTATTTAGTATAGCCTGCCTGCTGACCCAAAAGCATTGTCAGTATTTTGAAGTCCCCACAAATCATCCATTGATGGTCTTGATACTTGATTTTTTCCAGGATAATGGCCAAATCGTTATAATCTTCTTTCATATGCACGGAATGTCCAATCGGAATCGAGGCAAATTTATTTCCATTGTGCAATAATACTACTTTAAGGCTAGTCTTAGATGAGTCAATGATAGGCGCCATTCAGATGAGTCATACTTTATATCAAAGCAATGTATGAGTTCTTCCACATTATTGCAGAAAACTAAATTTCCTTCTTTTGAAAAAAACTGGGTGAATTCTTTTTCTCGGTGTCTGTACCAGTAGAAAGAAGTGCCAGGTGATAAAGGTTTTTATTTTTTAATCTAGAACCTAACAGTTCGGCTGCATCTTTTGAAAGACCTAAATCTCTTACTAAATCATTGAGCTCACCTTGAGAAAATAGTTGAGGCCTTCCATCTTCGTCAAAAGATGAATCTGAGCTTGATTCACCGGGAGGAGGTAAAGTAGCTTCGTCCTCCAACTCACTAGGATATTCATCCAAACTGGAAGGTGGCTGCGGGATAGATATCTCGGAGCTATGAGGCACTGGACGTATAGCTGAGTCAAGATTAGGATAACTTATGTTTCTTTTGTTTTTTGAACTGAATCCCTTTACGTCAACTGAGCAGAAGTAGCAGTCAGAGGTGTGATTTTTCTGCTCACGCCATATCATAGGAATTTCCAAATCGAAATGATTTTTTCTTTCCCTTAAACCACAAACGAAGATCTTCGCATCTTCTACACACCTTATGCGGGGCCCATGGTTTATCTTGATCACCAACTTTTAATTTAAAGTAGGCAAAATAAACTTTCCTTATAAAATCACTTATATTTCTCTGTTGACTTTTAATAGTGAATTCACCACAGATATAACAAAAACTGTTTGGAGAAATAACACAACCCCTTGTAGCCATGATTAACAGACACAGCACTGTTCACTTCAATATCAGTATGTCTACTGAGAGCTTTTCTTTGTTTCAAGCGATATACGTCATTTGACTTGTCTCAACCTGTTAAAACATTCCCAGTCTTACCAACAGCTCAGGTTGTTTTTCTCCATTATCAAATAAAAATCATATGGGTTTATTACTATAATTATAATTATAATGAACGTAGATACTGCAATATACATAAAACCTTATGTGATATAATAATTTGAATATTTTTTATGATTTTGGGAGGTCAAAATCTGTAAGAAAATGTAAAGAAATCCTATGCAGTTTTTTGGTCGCAGACCTGTGTAATCCTAGGTATTTGGAGCTGATGATACATTGGATTACGAAAAAAGTCGACTACACGAAAAAAGGAAAATATAATACATAACGGATTTTCAACTACATTGTAAAACTAAGTCAATTTCTCGTCGACGCTTCTAGTTCCTATTCAATAGAAACAAACTTCAAAAATCAAGGTTCAAATTACGGTATGCCTACTGTAATGACGCACTGTACAATGAACACCACAAACGCACGCGAACCGGTACCAACAATGTACCAGACTGACACTGACACCGATCACCGCACACATGACCTTCGACGTTGTGTTGCCAACCCAGGAAGAGCCAACTTTAGATTATCGCAGCTTATTTGGGAGGCGGCGCACATCAGGCTATATAAGTTAAACTAGTGGTGCTACAGAATGGCACAGACTTTCCCTTATTAGTTTTTTATTTTCTTTGGTCTCGGCTTGCCATATACTCTTGCCACCTGCCCATCTATCGCCTCCCAATTACTTTTTTAAAACATTTTCTTAATTTTTCGATTTATTAATTGTAGAACGGAAATACTATTTTGAGAATATTAAAGAACAGTAAAACCATCGTCCTAAATGGCAATTTTCCTTGAAAAAGTTGAAGCCGTTTTTAAGAGAATGGCATTTAAGGGCTATGGTAAATCCTCAATTTGAAGCCCTTTTTCACAGGAATATTTTGTGTTTTCGAAAATTTTATTTGAAGTCGTTTAAAACACTTTTACTTACAAATTCAATAGTGTTTACAAATTGCGGGAAACGTGCATATTAACGGTGTGAGATATTTCAAGAAAATTAAATTTGTGTAATTTTTTTAGAAATAAACACAAAAACAAATTTAACTTAGCGTCATATTAAAGAGTTCAAGTAGCACTATCCGTTCGAAAAGTTTGAAGAAAAAATTTGGAGGCGAGAAAATGACGTTTGAGCGTTTCTGAAAATGCGGAATGTTGAGCTAGTTCGCACAGAAAACGATTGTGTTTTCGATAAACTTTATACGACATTATTTGAAGCACATATACTCATAAATATAATAATGTGAACAAATCGCCGCTTTTGTAAATATTAACGACGTCAGAGACAGGTCAAAAAATTACATTTTTGTAATTTTTGAAAAAACAAAACAATAGAGCAACAGGACGTTTATGTCATCACATAGAGTAGATTCGGCACTACTCTACCATTAGTTTAAAGAAAGAATTTGCAGCCGGTTTTGAGAAAATCTGGTTTTTGTATGTTTTTTAAATTGCACATACTGCACGTAATATTACGCGAAAACTACTAAACATTTCAAAAAAATGTGCATGAGCTTGAAGAAAGAACTCACAAATTTTATTTGAAGGAAAAATATCTATCTTCTATTTGGTAGTTGGTTGAAAATTCCGAAAAAATTCGAACTATCGCAATTTTCGAAAAGTCAAAGTTAACAGTGAAAATCGGACCTAAGCCCTAAGATACCTTAATAAGGGTATTTTACACTATTCTTACAAGAAATTTAAAGAAAAAAATTGGAGTCGTTCTTGAGAACATTTTGAAAATGTTCTAGGGGCTTCATAAAAATACCTCCAAATTTTGAAGAAAGTTTTTCAAAATCTCTAAGCTTCGACCAGAGCCAGATTGACTGGGGTTTCTTCAATTTGGGAAAAATCTTACGAGTGGTGTGGGCACTAATGGTGTTCACAGATGGACGGGTAGTCGGATAGACACACGAACGTTTTACTTTCAATTGGTTTGTCGGTGTCAAGGACCCACAAACAGAGATTTTGGCTACACCACATGTTAGGGGGATTTTGTATTTTAATTTAGCAACTTGTTTTATCCACTTTTTCGTCATCAGGGCACGACCATGAATTTTTTCCTGCCGAAAATTCGCCGTTTTTCGCGCCGCATTACATAACGTACCTATACTACGTATATTACTCCGTATATACGTACGTATACGGGAAAGAAACAATTACTTCTGAAAATATTTGATTTCAATGACATCTATTACACCCGTAGCAAACATTTTCTGTAGAATAACATATGGCTTACATCGCACTAACGCTTTTCACAGCCACGTCCCCACGGTGTGACCACCCTAGCACATTGCTCTGCGAGCACTGAGCCGCAGACGTCCCTTTTATTGGAGGTAGAGGAATGGGCAATTAAACTGCACGTTTGGCTCGCGTCCCCGGGGCAGAGGAGGGGCGTGGGAACTTCCATCACCCTTAACGGCGCGCGAGGGGACTTCATTGTGCAGAGAAATGTGACCCCGCTTTCAGCCCCTGTGCGCGCAATTGTCACACTGCTTAATGGACGTAACGTCGCCCACTAAATAGGGCACTGAATGTCAGAGCAATCGACAAAGAGAGAGAAATAGAGAGTCCAGTCAAGTGTCAATAACTATAAGGAAACAGCCTCCCATTTTATGCACAAAGACCCCAGATGGCGATGAAGGTACCTGATGAAAAGACTTGTTTGGCAATCGGAAAATTGATAACATTTGCCAAATATTTTACAATATTCTAATGTGCATTTATTAAAACTGGAGAAAAGAGCTTATTAGATATTTCATTGCTTACAAATTTCCATTATGAGTGTCTTCATCAATGCTATTCGTTATATTTCTTTAGAAATGGAATTTAAACACATTACTTTGGAATAAATTGAATTTATTTGACGTAGTTTGAACATTTATTTGACGTAGTACTTGCGGCAGTTACAAGACAACTTCAGCGACTACAAGTCACCCACTATTCGTTAATGTTAATATCTCAATTTTGGTATAAGAGTTGCTTACCTTGTTTCTCTAAATGTCTTGTTCATATTTATGAAAGTGTAGGGGCAGAAACAAAAGAAGATACACTTTGACCAAAAATCGAGATTTTTAATATTTACACTTAGCGGGAGGTTTCTTGTAGCTTATCTTGTTACTGCCCCCAAGCCCTCCGTTTTTATTTCGTAGGTATCTTTCCCACAATTATCTCCAACCATGAATCATCAGAACAATACCCCAATGAAACAGTCGCGTATTGCACCAGGAGCCTGCGCAGTCGTTGGTCGATCGCTATCGACTCAGGTCTGGATGTCGCTGGCTCGTGTCCAGCTGCGCTGCTGCATCTGCGACGCTGGCGACGCTCCGGTTGCGATGGCGGGGGGGGGCGGAGGAAAGGTTACGACCGAACCTGCTGGAGGGCGGGGAAGACATGGGAAGGAACAGAGGTCAGGAGATGTTGAGCTGTGAGTGGTATGGCGGGTCGCATCTAACTTCTGGCCCCCGATGGGAGGAAATAGAAAATCCAGAGTGAACAAGAACAGTTGTCAGAGAACGTATGAGCAATGGAAATGAGAATGGAATGAAGGATAGTAAAAATGCACGCCGTGATGGTAAATAGAATCGGAGAGGAACTGAAGCATGAGGTAAAATCAAACGTAAGTATATGACTGGATGTCACGCAAAAAAACGTATGAGGTCCAACTGTGGAGGGGAATTTCATGGCGGGAAAAGAATTGATATGAAGCAAAATGGTGTCGTGTGTCTCTCAGAATAGGGTGATAATAGCCCAGCTTCGCGAGAAAGAAGGTGCTAAGGGAAGGCGGATGTGTAGAAATGGGTGTCAGAATACAGGAGACAGTAAATGACATTGACAAAGAAGAGCACCAAAGAAGAACACCAAAGAAGAGCACCAAAGAAGAAAAGAATGGTTCGAGGTCCAGTGATGGACTGAATGATACGAAGAAGTAAGCGCGTGAATGATGCGAAGAAAGATTGTGGCACAAGGGCGGCAGTGAGGAGTGAGGGCGGCAGTGAGGGCGGGAAAAGCGGAGATGAGAAAAGGAAACATCAAGAGGAGAAGGTCGAGAGCAAGAGCCACCCTGTAGCAAGCAGGACGCCCCGCCGGAGGTTGTGACCTCACTTTATGGCTGCCGAGGGAGGCACTCCCGACTTGGCGTCGGCTGTGGCCTCCTGCACTGCGACCAACTGCTTTCCACATTCAGTCTTATCTTGCTCCACCCCTATAGGATTTTTCACGAAATGAACAGAACGAAAGTTCCAAGTGGAAAATCAATACAAATCAAAGTCATAGTTGAATATCAACATAAGATGCTAGAGAAACGTTCTAATATCACGTACATCTTCATATTTCCATACACTAATCAACACATCTGTCATCCTTCGTCCCATATCCTTTAACTTTACGATTCTATCCATCTTTTTTAATAGTAACAAAACAGGTGGAACGATTCCATTCAATTTTATCAGTAATTTGTTACAGGACAACCTATTACAAATTGCTGTGTAAATTTCAAAGTTGTATCATAAACAATTTACTTACAAATTACTTGCAATAGAATAGGTAGCTAGCACAATAC
The DNA here is from genome assembly GCA_031308135.1 of Acheta domesticus. Taxonomy (NCBI): domain Eukaryota; kingdom Metazoa; phylum Arthropoda; class Insecta; order Orthoptera; family Gryllidae; genus Acheta; species Acheta domesticus. The sequence goes on along the minus strand of JAHLJT010009355.1, from coordinate 56,773,616 downwards.
ACAATATAAATAACACAACAAATGTAATGTATCTGTTATTGTATTGTATCTGTTATTGTATTATTATTTTTATTGTGTTTCTATATTATTTAATATAGAAACACAATAAAAAAATAATACAATAACAGATACAAAAGAATTAAGACAACAGAGCATACAAATATAAACAGAACAACTTGTATCAAGTGAGACAACCTGTGGACTTCAGCTTGAACTATTTATTTACTATAAATGCTCGTAATTTCAGAACTGATGAAATAATATTGTACAAAGTTTTAGATCTTTGAGAGTTTAGTTTAATAAGACAATTTGGAAAGGATAATACCTCATTTTGGTATGGTCCTCTAAGCCCTTTTATGTATTGGACACTCGCATAAAATATATTTCAGGTTTTCATCAGTATTCATATTAAATACTGAGCAGATTTAATTTGAGTGTATTTTGTGCCACACATTTCTACTATTGATGTTGATTTCTTTGTCATTGGACATCCTGATTTGACTGACTACTCTAGAAATGGAAGGGGGAGAGCCAAAGTTAGATATTTATCTGTTTCTGTCGATTACAAATCCCTAACTTCTCGATGTATTATACCGTATGATGAATTCATGAGTCTTCGCGTATCGTCCACAAAGATTTTACTTACAATTGTTAAACAATCGAGGGAATACTACTTCTGATCACATTCGGATTTTGTTTCTGCGTAATTAAGTTATGAAAGCCCAAATCATTCATCAATCTGTCCAGAACGGACACCCAGTTGTATTTACTAGAATTTGGATAAGCATTTCTTGATTGTAAAAGTTTGTTGAAAATTGAACGTTGGTATCGACAAGGCTCCTTAGATAGCAATTTTGTCATGTAAGTCAATGATTCCAAATTAGTTGAGCCAGTTTCCTTTCTAAACATGTACCAAGGAGTTCTTCTCGATAGTCTCAAAAGACGTTTGTAGAAGTTAACTTGTATCTTATCCAGTTGATTGGTGTATCAATCATAGACCCCAGATATCTGCACCGTGTAGTTACTACAATGGAATCGCACAGTAGTTGCTACAATGGAATCGAAAAGTTTCCAATCAGTCTGCCAGCTATAACTTTTCCCTGAAATCAAGATTTTCCAGACAGAAAGACATAAGTTGCTCGTCAATTTTTATTAGCAATGTGGTTGAATCGGCTGTCTCATGAGAGTCCCTGTTGTTTTCGAAAAAGTTTAAATTGTGGTTTGTTTAGAACTTGAAGGTTTAGTTTTGTTTTGCGGTAGAGGCGCCATCTCTTAGTCGACCGTTGAAATTATTGTTAAACATTAGATTCTGTCGGGGCTCAATAGATGTCAAAAACAGAGTTCAATACAGTTGGGGGGGATATATATTATCAAAACTGATATTGTGTAATCTTCCGGTACACTGTCGTATATTATACTTATACGTATATCTGTACGTAATACGTCCAAATAGGTGGAACATTTAAAATGCTTACTTTTTTATTTCTTCTGTACTATTTTCACTTTACTCTGATGGATCTGCATCTGACGACATCTTGAGTGCGAGCACAATCGTTAAAAATAGTGCCGGATACACGTATTTTTAAAGAAATCATTGCATGGACGGACTTTTTTGTCACTGAACACGTAAGACAATGTTCAGTGACCGAACTGAGGTGGGCAGAGAGATTTCTTGGGGCTCCATTGAATCGGATATCCCAAATATATTTCAACTAAAATAAACAATTGGCTCAGATAACCTTCTCCAAACATTAAAGTTAAACATACGAGTATCATGTAGTTCATCAATATATGTATGATAACACCATTTTCCTCAACATCAGTTCTTGAATTAGTAAACGTCAACATTCATGTTGGACATAAAAAAGTATATCTACAGAGAAAATTAGTTACAACGTCCTTCAAAGCAAACAAAAATCCTAGAGAACATCAAGCGCAGTTGAATCAAAATTTATAAGCGCGAAATTAATTTTTATATCCGCGTAAAGCACGAGCTAATCAAATAATCATAAATACCACAAAAAATATCATTTTATATTGAAAATGATCAAATTAAATTCTAGTAGAAGAACAAGAATCGCATCTCTCTTATTCGCCGTTATTCTTTATAATAATAATAATAATAATAATAATAATAATACGTAAGTAACTTTTATGCGCTAAACTATAACTAAATATTGTAAGTCATAAAAGAATTTTAAAATATCTACAACACCAAACATCACATTGCAGACGTACGAGGAAGTAATACACAAAGAATTCGTCGAAACAAATGCATCAAAGGGAAAAAAAATATTCTGTCAAAAATGAACATTTTTTCGCCAACTGCCACGTCTCTCACAGAGACGAACATGCATAACAAAATTACCAAAAAAAGAGGAAAAAATTGTCTCTCACAACGGATGGTCCAGGAGGAAGGAGAGGGCGAAAAACTGCGAGAGCAAAGCAGAAGCATTCTAGTTAGGGAACGTTCAGCTTATTGCGCACAGAGTAAATAAAGCAGGCGAAGCAGTTCGCTAATTAGGACGTCACTGGTTCTGTGAGCAGTGGGCGGGGCTTTCCACTAGAACTCTGCACAAGCTGAACGACCGACCTCCTCTTGACACGATGCTGAAATCTCAGCAAATCTCTTGTTCTACTAAACAATATATTTTGCGGGGTGACGCTTAGCGTGACGGCCAGTCCACACCCTCCCCCTCCATGAAGTACGGGTAGCGTGGTTTCAAACTCGTATAAATATATATATAAATATATATATATATAAATATATATATAAATATATAAATATATATATAAATATATATAAATATATATATAAATATATATAAATATATATAAATATATATAATATATATATATAAATATATAAATATATATAAATAAATATATATAAATAAATATATATAAATATATATATATATATAAAACTGGATGTTGGCATGTATATAAGAGCAAAACTCCGGCACTGTTAGACCGATCTCCATAAAATTTGGCACGTCAACGTTTTTTCACCCAGAAGGTTTATGTGTTGTTAATTCTGTTGCAAGTCCACTACATGACACTGTAGAACAACACTAAATATTCACGTTGTATAAATTACCTATATTTCAGGCAAAATTACGCAAAATAAACAATTTGGAGAGATTTTTGAAAAAAAATTGATGTACTGTAACCCCAAAATCAACATTACAGTTTGAAATTTGCAGAGCACTGAGTTCGCCCAGATCGACTGAGGAATTTCAGTTTTGTGGTAAATCATTTCAAAGGTTTACGCACAAATTTGATCACAAATGCACAGACAGAAGCTTTGCGAGGACCAATTTTTTGGCATCAAGGACCCGCAAAACGTGAATTCTCATCACAAAGCTTGGAGGAAATACTTTACTACATGTAGGAAAATTATTTACCCCCTGGGTAAATTTCCCTAGAAAATTGACTATTTTTTGCCGCTGTATTACAATACTTCCTCCACACTACGTAAGTAGTATAGAATATAAAATTTTCTCCTAAGGAAACACTAATTAGATAGTTCCAATCCTCGACCTCGTTCTTTCGGTGGAAGAAATTTTATCACGCATATATTTTTTTTTCTTCTAAGAGGTGGTCATATTAATATCTACTACTTCATATCCAACACATGAAGTGCACAATTTAAAAAGTTACCTGTGAATCTCTGAAAAGTACTTAACTTAATAAATGTGCCTGAACATCTTAATACTGCCTTTAATACGAAATTAAATGTTAACTTCAGTACAATCTATTTCTTATATTTGGTTTGCACACTCTTAAACGGTATTCAAAAAGCTCGCAAGTATCACACCATTATTTTCGTATTATTAAGCGGCATCGTACATACTAGTACTATCTACTGCAAGGTCAGCCTCATTCTAAAAGCGATGAGAACTTTTATCACCTTTCGTATGACTTCGCTTCATTAATATAGACGCGCGCAAACCTTTTACACGATGAATGGCATCTCGAAGCATCTTTCCTTAAAGAGAATCATTTCTATTCATTAGAAGCTCGGAGAAGTTCCCGCTATCAAGCGCCCGAGAGTGCGATTTAAGCACAATCCCACTTCGTAAACTTTTCTTCTTCGGGAGAGTTTACGCGCGGGCCGCCGCCACCATTCAACAGACGATGCTCCCCCCTCCCCGCTTCACACCGTAAAGTGTCCTCGCGCCTACCCAATCCTCCGCGGGATGCCCGCCTGCGTTTCCAGAAATAACGCGGCGAGTTCTTGAGTCTCCCATAATCCTTCTCCGCCTGTAAATTTATTTGGTGGTTTTCTGTCTTCGAATCTGGTTCAATTTCTTCAGGTTCACAACCACCTCGCTGGAGGCTTCCAATTTCGTGTCACAAAATGGAATTGAACCAGTGAGTGCGGGCGAATCCATAGCCTGCCGTTCTACGATTTCTCGTAAACCCGGCACTGAAATTGGCCCGCGAAAGAGACTTCGGAACAGGTTTATTTTGATCCTGTGTGATCACTTCCAAAGCGCATCTCTAGTAATAGAATGGAGTGGTACTAAAATGCAACCTACGTTGAACTCAAACAAGGTACACCTCATACTAGTAACTAGCGGAATAACACCATGTCCACGTGAAAAGATCTCAAAATCTTCCTTTCTGTTTGGAAAATTGAGAATGGCGTGAACCACTGTGTTCCAAGCACATTCAATCGCTTATTAAATTGGAGGTAATCGTGGGGTACTCCCGAAAAATTTTGAAGAAAAAATAATGAGAGAAATATCTTGCTTATTAATTTAAGTAGAATTGCAATTCTGTATTATACTGATTCTGAGAAACATTTTCACAAGCACTCTAGTATATAAACTAGTATCAAATGCGAAACGTATCGACTTATATCCACAAAGAAAGATGTCGTAGAAACGAAGAATTCGATAAACTCTTCTACAATATTCTCAAGTAGCAATTGCGTTAGTACATTTAGGCTTCACAGTTCGTGAGTCTCCCTATGGTGGTGTATTTCCACACTTTATTTGTAGATGAATTGGAAGATGCAGTTTCCTCGTTGAGAATTCTCTCTTACGGCTTCTCTTCTCTGTCTTTCCCACGGTTTTCTGCGATCTCTCCGACAGATTTTGAAACATTCTTCCAGCGTTGGATTCACCTCCTCTGATCTAGAAAGGCTCCAGCAGTACTACAAAAGTAGCCTACGTGGATGCCAGACCAATTCTGGAATTGAGCTAGAGTGACACAACAGGAAACAAGCACGAAATAAAAAAATCCCACGTTATCATGGCGCAGAAAATTACACGAGCATGGCCCCTTTCTCGTATTCACGACGCGGCAGCGAGTAAATCTGCGTCTGCCCCGTCCGAAAGGTCACAGGGAGAGAGAGACAGACAGAGAGAGAGAGAGAGACAGAAAGAGAGAGAGAGAGAGAGACGTCGCACGAGGAAAATGCTGCACGTGCGTCCAACACTTTAACATCCGCACGCAGCAAAGGACGTCAGGGACAGGCGACAGTGACAGCGCCGCGACACGAGAAGGGCAAGGACAGGAGGAGGGAGGGGGCGGGAAGCGCATCTCGGCCTCGACCAATGGCGGACGTGCCTCGGCGCGGATTAACATTTTATCTCGATCATAAACGGTTTACGCGGCCGGCCGGCCTGCCGGTGGGGTCGTATCTTAATACGTGCCTCGGCCCGCGATAAGCGGACGGCGCCGTCCGTAAAGCCGCCGTAACGAGGGATGAAGGCGGCTGTCAGTCGCTTTACGTGATCATATTGCAGGTGAAGACGGTGCGGGGCCGACGGCTGGCGCGGAATTGCAACAAAAATGAAGGCTGCCTGCTCAGCGAATGGGTCCTAAGCAAAGCGCCCAGGTTCACATAGGCGACAATGAGCATATTAAAGGGTGAAGGTGGGACAACACAAAGGAAGTGGAACAATGCGGGCATTCAATATCAAGTATCATCTGAGCGTCTTCTACATTAAAGGGAGGGTGTAGGACCAGGACCAGTTTTTTTTCTAAAGTCTGTGCAATGATAGAAGAAACAATGATACTAGATTCGTTAATTAAACTAATTTATATATCCGTCTTAAGCCCAAAAACTACACTCCTTTGCCTTTTACTCAATAATTTTCCTCTACCCTAACAGTGTGCATTGGATCATCTGCATCAACATCCCAAATATATTTTAATGAGATAACGCTGAGGAAATAGCCAGTTTACTTTACATTAGGTTTGCAAAATGAAACTTAATATTAATCTCATATTAAATACAGTACGAACAATACGTGCACTCAAGTGCATTTCGTGATTTGCGTGTCATTTGAGAATAGGTGCCTCTCGGTAACCTAGTGCTCCGAGAGCGTTCGATGTTAAGTATGATGAAAGAATTATTTTGAGCAGATACGCTTTCTTTGTACTATATTTGTTTGATACACGTCTGCAAAAAGTGCCGAAATTCAATACAGACAAATTTCCTTGCGTCAATGTCCCACATCTGCCGTCCATATTAAAGATTGTCAAGAAACTCCTAATGTTTTCGTAAATCAAAATTTTTCCGAGTTATTTCTTCAGAAAGTAAATCAAAATGCACTGGAAGTACCAAGAATGCATTCAAGCCGATTACAACACTTGTAATATCTTCTCTAGAATATGTTACGTGCGGAAAAAGTGGTCCGCATTAGAGATGCGACATTGACAACAAAACATCCATGTTTCAAAACAACGTTAAATTGATCGATGTTAAAAATACCACGTTTAAAAAAATCTGTTTTAAAATGTGGGTTAGCAAATTCAAACATTTATTTTTGCGGGGGGAACACTTTACTATTCAGTAATAGCATTTATTAATTTACTAACTGAAGTACCCAGTGTTGCCAGGGAATTTATTGTAACAATTTATGAGACAGGAAGAAGAATTCCAACCAATCCTGCTCTGCGGTGGAGCCTTCCTCTGTCTATTCTATTGTATCACCAACTCCGCCCCTCCCCACCTTGTTCCTTTTTGAAATATGGGAAATACGGAATTTCTTTTCTCACTTTCGCAATAAAAAGTAATTATATTGTTCTTATTGGAGTTTGTGCCTCCCAAACTAGACATTGATTCAGTATATTTCATTTAAATATAATTGAAGTTATTTTAGTTGGATTTGTTTTAGTTTCATGGTTCTTGATAAAACAGTGGCTGACGGAGAGGTGCCACTAACTACTTAGACAATTATAATATATCCAAAAATTCAATATCACAGTAGATCCCGGCTTGACAACAGTTCTGTGGTCCCTGGGTAAAAGTTCTTGAGTCAAAGTTTGGCAAAAGTGGGTTAAGTACTGAATCTATAAGTAAAGTATCTATGTTTATTTTAGTAAAACGCCCCAATTCAAATGTTGTCTCCTTAACCAGAAAGAAAGCGTTGGGAAATAGTGTTGAGCATATGAAAAAGTGTTGACTCAATAATCTAGCGCTTGTTTTCTCCAAACTAGGATTTTTGACTTAAGAACTTTTACCCCATGACCACAGAGTTATCTAAAATAAAATTGTTGGCTCTCCGTTTAATAACCTCGAAAAAGAGCGTTGATACACATTGAATTTCTTTTATAAACCATTATTATTTACTTCAATTATACTTCTCCTTGCCAAACCTTACTCTCATCTGTTTAGATAATTATTCCTCCACCACCCAAAAATACAGTATACGTTTTCACTTTACACTATAACAAAATACTCTAATAATTCATCCATCTCTTATTGTTTCAGCATAACACATAAATTATTGGTCATAAGTTTCACTTTCACTCGTGCGACTCGGAAATACGTAATCATGCTTAATTTACAACTAAACCAATAACTATTTTGTGAAGAACACATGTGAATATTCATACCTTTTTACCACAATATCAAGCACTTACTCCAACAAAATTTCTTTTTTCAATAATTTCATATTCATATTCACTTAATATATACTCTCCTAGACGCAATTAAAATCAATATCCAAGCTACTTTTTTAAATAGAGTGAAAAAATCTATCTAAATAATTTTTAAATATGAACATTTTGAATTAGATAACTGAATGTGGGTAGTACAGATGAAAATATACAGTCCGTATCGTGTAGAACCGCAATTCTATGCATTGATGAACTCAATAGTAGATCTCAGTAGTTATCATGGTGGCGTGCAGCTAAACTATTGTACATTGATGAACTCTTTTGTAAATATATTAAAGTGCATGGTTGTAAATCATAGCCTATAGCACCCCTGACCTTCAAAGCAAGGTAGGGCAAAACGTTTCATCGATTTTGTTTCAGTACAATCAGAGATTATCGCGCTGTAACTCAATGCCCTTGTGTCTTTATATATAAGAACATATAACTAAGATGTAACTGACAAAACAAAGAAAAATAATACGAACACTTAAAGAGTGAGCCTGAAAGTCTGAAAGCTCGAGGGTCAGAGCTTCCCCTGTTCACCGTAGAGGAATGAGAGAAGAGAGAGACCAACCCATCTAAACCTAGCAGCGCCCCAAAACCAATCTCAAGCAAACCATATCCAAAATTAAAGGCTAATTGTAGGCAAATTAAATACCCTATTCCCGAATTTTAGGCTCTTTTGGATTTCGTAAAATGTTGGCGCTCCTAACTTTAGTTTAAAGCTAGCAGCGCTCACCTAGAATATACATCTTTCCATTTTTGCAAGACAACGAAAATGTATTCAATATTAAAGTCTAATTTTAGGCTCTAGGAAAGATTATTCCAATCCATATTTTACAAAAATCAGACTGTACAAAGAGAAACAGTTAACTTACGTTCTTACGGGCGAATACACACGGAAACTCAAAAACCTCAGAAATTAGCATAAAATTAACGTTTAATTGTGTATATGGTTTGTCTGAGATTGTTTTTTTAGAGATGCTAGCTTTAGATGGCTGGGAGAGAAAACTCTACTGTAGTTTGATCGCCTCCCCGCGTGCAAAATACCTGGGCGTCCGGGAGCATCTCCAAGAAGAGAGATCGTCTGCTGGAAGAAGATAAACAGCGGTTGCTTACTATCGATGACACATGGTATCATCACCCATCAGTTATTATTTCAAATATTAACTTTTACAAAATTGTGGAACTCTTTCCTTCACTAACAAAACACCGAAAATGTAAAAACATCGGAGCACAAAACATCGACGTTAAAAATCATCGGCTTTAATCTATCGATATATAAAACGCTTGATTATATTGAAAGTATGGATATCGATGTTGTATCCCTAGTTCGCATGTCAGCATGGAAGCTGAGCGATTAGCCGCTCTTTGCCACTCCGGGCGGGGCTTCTCCGTTTTTTTGCGAAAAATGTTGCCAGAACTAAATATTTCTGTAGAGACATGACGGTCAAATATGTTAAGTAATTAAATTATTATAATTTTGATATGACGAAAGTATGTCTTCGAACAGGCCTTTGATGGTTTCTAAAAAAATCAAACCACCATTGATACCATTCATCCAACTCTCCTCTTTTTTAAAATTTTTGAACACCACAAAATCCATTTTACTAAAAGTCGTTACCTTCACCAGAGAAGTCAAGTTATATGACACAGTTGAAAGCATTTGAAAATTACCACAAATAATTAATCGCCACGAACTAAGTACACATCACCACGCATAACTTGGAATTTCAGGCTCTCCATAACTACTTAAGCGTTTACAGTAACCATTTATCGCCTTGAGCTTTAACATTAGGGTAAAGACAACATTGACAAAGCCCGATTCACAAACATCTGCGTTTCGGAAGACGTATGTAACAGGGCAGGAAATTACGCGGACGTGGAAGCTCCATAATTAAGCTTTAGCTCTAGCTCTAAGCTAAACGTACTTCCGTAATTCCCGACGAACCACAATAGTCATACATGCGACGAATAAATGAGAATCTCCACAACGCGCAGCAACGGGAACTCTCTGCTCCGTGGGGACATCGCTTCCGGTCGGGAATCTGTCTGAAGCGACAGGGTGAAGAGATAGAAAAAAACAGGCAGGCGCGCGGGGTTTCTAATTGCGTTGGAACGGTCTGGCAGGCAACTGCGGTTTATCGGCGGTAATTAAGAGTTCTGAAACTCTTCGCGCCCGTGCGCGCAAGCGTAGAGGCGGGGCGGCTATTTGATCAGGGTCTCGTTTCCGCCGGAGGGGGCGGCGAACAATAACAGTTCCGGCAACCGGATACGCTCGGAAGGGCGCATTCGGAAAGACGGACACGCGGGCGGGCGGAGGGCGGGCAGTAGGGCGAGCGAGCGAGAGAGCGGGAGGGCGGGCGAGCGGGAGGGTGGGCGAGAGCGGGAGGGTGGGCGAGCATTCGGGCGAACATTCGGGCAAGCATTCGGGCGAGCATTCCGGGCGAGCATTCCGGGCGAGCATTTCGGGCGGGCGGGCGGGCATGCGAGCGGGCATTCGGGTGGGCATGCGGGCGAGCATTCGGACGAGCATTCGGGCGGGTGAGCAGGCGGACGGACGGTCGGTCGGTCGGGGGCGGGCGGGCGGGCGGGCGGGCAGGCGGGCGGGCGGGCGGGCGGGCGGAATGGCGGGCGGGCGGGCGGAATGGCGGGCGGGCGGGCGGAATGGCGGGCGGGCGGGCGGGCGGGCGGGCGGGCGGGCGGAATGGCGGGCGGGAGGGCGAGTGGGTGGGCGGAAGGAGGCGCGCTGCGCGACGTGGAAGCGAAGAAGATGCGGCGCGCGCGGAAACGTCGGGGAAATTGAGTCGTGGCGATGCTCGCGCAGGACATTCTCATCACGAGGGAGGCGGAGGTGGGAGATGGGGAGCGCATTCGTTTCTCCTTGTGCCTCGACTTCGGCAATATTATATAGACTGCGCCTTCTCCGAACGGGATTTTTAACCTGCAGACAAATGGAGTTTCGAAACTTAAAATATGGTGTCCTGTTTTCCACAGAACTGAAGGAGAGTTGAAAGGATTGAGAAAAAGCCAGAGACATTTTTCTTGCAGCTTCTTCCAATTTTTCACTTTGACTTTATATACTACAAAAGATTGAATATTTTGTTTTACTACGATTTTGACTTATATTTTTTCAGTTAAAAATTGCCCCTAAGCAGCAACCAAAGGTCAAAAATCAGCAACAAGGTAAATTCTCAAAAGACATGAAAATCGCCTTTAACGCTATTAAAAGAAGTATTCTAATTGAAACATTTATTCTTCTGCAGCATTAGCTCAACAAAGCACGTCTAACGAAAAAAGAGTTAGCAATCCTAATGCACACGTACCCCATTTGTTTACAATGTGAAGTACGTGTCTAATGCAACGACGTGGGAGGTCTTACCATCTTTTTAAGTACCCTTTGTAAATATCAGAATGTAATAAACTAACAATCGTATAAGATTTTCAATTAATTTTCATGGCACATATTAGCAATTCTGCTGCCCACATGAACATGTAGCACATTAGCTGACGTCACCACTCGCAGAACTGCCGCTCGCGCAAAGAGCCGCTTTCTTCGGAAGCGGCTACGTCATCACCTACGTCGCACTCGCACCGCGTCCCGGAACTTCCGGCGCGCTGACCTTGGCTTTCCTGGCATCCCTCACGCCCCCTGCCTTCACCCCTCTCCCTCCGCCCGCGCCCCACCATCGCCCCTCGCCACAGGCACGTCACTCGCCGCCCGCGTCCCCCGTCCCCGCGCCTCGTCCGCGTCCCAGCCCGCGCTCCGTTCCGCTCCGCCTCGCTCCGCCCCGCTCCGCTTCCTGCCCGCGCCTCGCCCGCGCCCGCACCCCGCCCCGCCCCCGCGAAACACGTACTCGGCTCTCCACCGCGCCCTCTTCTTCCGCCGCCACGCCCACTTTTACGCGCCCGCTCCCTTCCCGGCCATCCGTCGACCTTCCGCGGCCGTCCTTCTCTGTCTGATCCCGCCTCGCCCGGTCTCATATCCTTTGTGACGTCACTTCGCCGCCCCCGCGCCCCCTCCCCCACACGAATGACAGTGGGCCGAATGCTTTCTTCAAGTCATTTCGGAACGAGCGTTGTATTAACGAGTTGCTATAAAACAATATTGCATGAATAGCACGTACGAAAATGAATATTATCCCCATATTGAATAGCCTTTGAAGTGATGAGATTTCCTAGTATGGAGAGTATTTAATTGTGAGTAATACGGGGTACGCTCAGAGTTTGGCTGATAAGAAAACATGATAATTGGCACGGACAACACTAGCATTTATTAAATTGGAGATTTAATATAGTAAGAATTTAGGTGCTATGGTAAATGAAAGGTTATTTCTGGCCCCAACGCAGAGGAATAGATCACAACGAATAAAAAAATAAAACAACAAAAAGTGAATACGTTTAGTATGAATAAATTTCAAGGTAATGTTTCTCAAATAGTTTCATAATGAAAGATGACCTAACTATAATAGGAATAAATATAGAGCGTAAAATCGAGGAATAAATATCGTGTCCCTCTGCATGCTTAATATGAAGATACAACTAAATATTTCCTGCATCCATTTTACCCCTGTAATCCATTTTATCACTGGAAATAAACACGTTCCTACCGTAAAACCGGTGTGATCTCATTCTTAATCCCTAAACTGGGAGCATTTCCCCCTTTTAATTGACGTATTTATTTCTTCTTCTTCTTCACTCCACGGAATAGACTCCATTGAAACTTTTTCGGTGCCCACTTTTCTCTTTATCTTCTAATGTCTCTTATTTCTGCTCACTTATAACCACTTATAATCCGTCAATTTAATGTCCAGCATTCTTTCCGGATGTTTGCATCACCTTCGTTTACTTCCCAGTTTGTCCAACAAAGTTTTAATGTCTGTCTTATACCAACAAGTACAACTTTAATGTCTGTCTTATACCTGCTTTTCGTTGTTTTTTTCTTTCAGGACATTATTAACAAAAAGAACATCATAAAATTCATTTCTGCTGGATTCTGAATCTGTTCTTTACAATAATTCCCCTGCTACATATTTACGTATGTATTTAATAATTGAATGGGTGAGTGAGAAAATAGTACTGATCCTGAAACAGAAAACAGAAACTGAAAAATAGTATAATCCTGACAAAAGAATTCCTGTCAAACGTTGAACCTGAATGTGCGATATTCCATTTAAGCTCGCGAAAGCTTGTTAACAAACTTGACCATGACCATAGTCTCTTAAGGCAAAATAACGACAATTACTGGCTCTTTAAATACAGTTCCCCTCACCTCTTGCCCTTCGGTTCATTACAGGCACACGTTTGATCAGAAACAAAAGAAGTAAATTGCATCACCCCGTACCACTGCCAAATAACAAATGTGAACCTTGCGCTGCTAGTAGCCCGAGTCACTAGATGTCTGAAATCCTGATTGGAAGAGCAGTATATGTCCAGGAAAGATACTGTTCTTTCACTCCCTAAAGAAGAAATGAAGAAGGATCTGCCTGATTTGAAGCCAAACGATCTCAAATTGAACTGCCTTCAGTCTCAATACACAGCAGTTTGCATCCCCTCTGCACAAATTTCTGTAAATTGCCAAAGCAGTAGTACCGTAGTGGTCATTGGACCGTGGGGTCGCGGGCTCGAGGCCCGCCTCCGACATGATTGTATGTGTTCGTCCTTTCACCCCCTGTCATCACCATATCGATTTCAGCGCTCATACAATACCGTTACATCCAATAGTGGTCGCTAATGACCTAGTAGTTAATGCGACCTTAAATAACACGAATAAAAAAAACGAAAATGACCAATTTTGGACTATCACGGTTTTCTCACAAACCCGCTCAATTTGCCTATTCTTTGCAGTGTGCTCGTGTTCGTTGCAGTGTGCTCGCACTGCGCGAAGTGGTGGAGCTACCGCCGGAGCAGCGCGCTCAACTGCATGCGGACATCAGTCGCGCGGCCTCGCGCGCAGCGATACGGAAGGCTACCATACGTCCTCTTTCCCCGAACATGCCCCCTTTTTGAAGTATTGACATGAATTGATGCCTTATTTTACGTGGCGAGACTCAGGCCATGAGACTGGCTCTTCCGTCTGACCACGCAAATTTCCCTACACTCCTTTCATCAACTAGCGGAAAGAAGGTATTACTGGGGCGACGAAACCGGCGATTTGAATTTAGCGCAAACTCTTCATTTGAGATTTCAGGATCCTTTACATGCAAGTAAATCTACTAACATGGGACAGCCGACTTTACTTCCCCTCCGAAGGAAGGCGTACGAAGGATTTTTTCGCCCTTAAATATCCACGGCTTTGATCGAGTTTGAACCCGCGAACTTGAGTATAGCAGTCCTTTACGCTAACCGCTACACCATGGTCGCCGCCGCCGCCGGGATAGTCGGCTTTACTTCCCCTCCGAAGGAAGACGTACGAAGGATGTTTTTGCCCTTAAATATCCACGACTTCGATCGAGTTTGAACCCACGAACTTGAGTATAGGAGTCCTTTACGCTAACCGCTACACCATGGTCGCCGCCACCACCGCCGGGATAGCCGGCTTTACTTCCCCTCCGAAGGAAGGCGTACGAAGGATGTTTTTGCCCTTAAATATCCACGACTTCGATCGAGTTTGAACCCGCGAACTTGGGTATAGCAGTCCTTTACGCTAACCGCTACACCATCTCCGCCGCCGCCGCTTCCGCCGACAGCGAAGTAAGAAAAACTGCACGGGTGGATTTTACAAGAAAAGACAATATGACTTCTTTTTTATTGGATAGGGTGTACTACTTTTAAATGCGACCTAAACATATAAACGAAGGATACTGAGCTTTATTAATTTTTTCGAGTCCCCGACATCATAACATTTGATTGCTTTATGAATAAATTATATTTAACTTAAACCATCTCGCCTAACAATCGCCAAAATCCATCGTACAAAGATATCTACATTTAGGTCGTTTACTCCATGAAATTTCTTCAACCAACTCTCGCAAATATCACAACAGACTTAACAATTTAAAAAAAAACCACAAGAATTAATACAAAGAAAAAGCAATGACAATAATTTAAGTGATGATAGATCAATTATTCATTAATTGTATATTATTATTATTATTATTATTATCATTCCATTACATCACGACTAAAGATCTCATGAGTCGGCTGAATATAAAATCTACTCCAGGTTGCAACCAGCTACCTAAGGAGCAGATTCGGTGACTATCAGTGCCTCTACAATACTTTACGCAAAATGTGGGCTGTTCCAAATAAAGCAATTTCTTGCACTTCCCAGTCTTTTGAATTACCTGGGAGTTTAGACAAGTTCTTACTCAAATTTTGCGGAACAAATCCCAGAGCTCCGATAACTATCGGTACGACCTGTGCTTTTACGCCCCACATTCGGCTGATCTCGATTTCCAAACTCTTGTATTTAAGACGTTTCTCTGCCTCCTTGGTAACGACGTTTTGATCGCAAGGTACAGCAACATCGATAAGTAAACACGATTTTTTCGCCAAATCCCGGATAACTATATCCGGTTTGTTTGCCGCTATCGTGCGATCAGTTTGAATTTGTTGGTCGTACAAGATAGTACACAATCCAACAGACGTCACCGGTTTCGGTGAGTGTTCGTACCACTTGGGGCATGTGTTTGGAACTTCGAGGGCGGTACAGATCTGCCAGTGGAGGTAGCTACACACCCTGTCATGTCTTTTAAGGTATTCGGTCTTTGCTAGGATTGGACAAGCTGAGACAATATGATCAATGGTTTCCACTTGCTCCAGGCAAATGCGGCATTTGTCATCTTGGGAAATTTTGAGAACCGCTTTATCATAATGTCGTGTTCTCAAGGCCTGATCTTGGGCAGCTATTACAAGTGCTTCCGATTCTGGCTTCATCCTTCCCCTTTTAAGCCACATAAATGATTGATCTTTATTGATCTGAACCTTGTCCATTCGTTTCAAGTATTGTCCGTGGAGTGGTTTGTCTCTCCACGATTTCTTTAACATTTTTTGTGTCTCACACTTCATGTTTAGCAGCATCAGAAGTTCAGTGTCTGTGTTCGACGTGTCTTGCCTAGTTTTCTTCGCAATGTTTCTTGCTACACTAACAATGCCTCTGTTTCCCATTCTTCGGTCAGATTTCATGATCTGCCTCATTAGAGGGTCGTCTTGATGGCTGACTACATACTTCCCCAACCCGACTATTGCGTTGTGCCAGGAGGCCTCAATTTGTCTGAGGCCTCTTCCTCCTTCCTTACGTGACACATAAAGTCTATGTATATCAGCTCGAGGATGGGCAACATGATGCATTGTTAGCAGTTTTCTGGTTTTTCGATCCATGGTGCGAATTTCTTGCTCAGTCCAGTCCACTAGTCCAAAACTGTATTCGGCTACAGGTACCGCCAAACTACCTATTGCAGATATTTTATTCCTGGAATTCAGAGCGGACTGCAGGACCAGTCCTCACTCTCCTATAATACTCCCTACGAATTCTCTCTTTCATTCTGTCATTCGAGATGGTTTCACATTCTTCAATGCCCAGATATTTGTAAGTTTTACCTGGCTCAAGATCTTGAATCACAGTGTGCGTATCAATTTCAATGTTCTCAGACGTTGTGAGTTTCCCTCTTTTTAAATTGATTTTTGCACACTTGTCAAGACCAAACTTCATGCAGATGTCATTGCTAAAGTCATTCACGACAGACAGCATTTGGGAGAGAATCGCTTCATTCTTAGCAAACACTTTCAGATCATCCATGTAAAACAAATGTGATACTGGCCTTTCATCACCATGGAGCTTAAACCAAAGTCAGCTTGCGACAACTGTCTCGATAGTGGAATCAAACTAATGCAAAACAGCAGAGGGGATAGTGAATCTCCTTGAAAAATACCCCTGTTAATCTGAATACTTCTGGTTTCTACTGCTTCCTTTCCGCTATGTATTAGTAACCTGGTACTCCACGATTTCATACTAGCCTTGCAAAATTCAATAAGTCTAGGATGAAATCGATAGATCTCCAAGGTCTTCAAAATCCAATCGTGTGGTACACTATCAAAGGCCTTTTGGTAGTCAATCCAAGCCATGCTCAAATTACGTTTGCGTTTCTTTACATCATTCAAGATGACTTTATTCAGGAGCAAGATTTCCTTACAGCCATAAGAGCCTTTACGACATCCTTTTTGTTCAGCTGGCATTAGATGATTCTTATCTAGATGTCTATACATTTTGTCAGCTATGGCTGAAGTTATAACTTTGTACAGTACTGGCAGACAAGTAATTGGCCTGTAGTTCTTCGCCAAAGAGCTGTCTCCCGCTTTGGGTAGCAAATGCGTGATGCCGCGTGTGAGCCATTCCGGGATTTCCTTTGGGTTTTCAAAAATTTTATTAACAGCCTTTGCTAGATGAGAATGTATTGCTGTTAATTTCTTAATCCAATAAATCTGGATCTTATCAATCCCGGGGGACTTCCAGTTTCCCATGTTCTTAATTGCTTGGAAGAGGTCCTCTTCCGAGAATTGGTGAACATCTTCCACTGTTTCTACAAGTTCATCGGCAGCATCAACTTCAGATTGAAGCCAAGATGCGTCTTTGTTGTAGGATCTGCTCTCTTCCCAGATTCCTGCCCAAAATGCTTCGACGTCATCTTTTGAAGGAGTAACAGCTTTGCCATTCGGTTTTTGAGTCAGATTGCGATAGAATCTCTTCGCGTCGGTTTCAAACAACCGGTTCTGTACACGGAAATCTATTCTACGTTTGTACCTTCTTATTCGTTGAGCCCATGCTTGAATTTTCTCTTTTAGCTTCTCAACTACCATTAGCCTGCTGGTGTCATTTTCAATTTGGTATTTTTGTTCAACATTGAATATTTTTCGTTGAACTTTAGAGGTGTGCGTTGATTTAGAAGATGCTTCAGCTAAGAGTGATATTTCGCGCCGGGTGTCGGCTATCCGTTTCATAATTCTGTTCATCCATGGGGGTACAGAGCTGTTTACTCTGTTTTGCTGTCGGCCGTCGGTGTTCTTGGCTGGCCCCAAAATTATCTGAGATACTAGATATCCAGTTGCATATATGATGTGATTGATTTCAGTAATATCTAGATCTCTTCCTGGGGTCTCCACCACCTCATTTAAGACAGAATTCACTGTTTCTATCACTCTTTTAGCTTTGGCAGTTTCGTATATTCTCCTCAACGGTTCGCGAGATTGAAACGGAAGTTGACTAACTCTTTCTATCTCGCGCCGAAGGAGATTTCGCACCATGTCCTTATCGTGTAATTCATTGCCAGATGAGTTTTCACCACTGACGTGTGTTTCACTGGAAAGCGATGAACCTTCCACGGGATCATCATTTTCAAGTTCTACATGTTCGTCATGTGGATTGTTCGAGCGAAATACATACTCCGCATTTCTCTCAATGTCAGCAAGTTGTTCTGCTGTGAATTTTCCACTGCTGAGTATGTATCGTCGTTGACTGGCAAGCTTCTTTGAGTCTAGGGTAGGTCTCATATCTGGGTTCCGCTCTCTCCATACCTTGAAAACTTCTAGTTTCTGAGCCCCCATTTTTCGCTTTTGCATAGTAAAAGCACCACATCACCTCCTTTAATTCATCCCGGGTCCATCTCTGACGATGGCTTCGAGCTACTGCCGGCTCTGGGTCCCTGGGACTAACACCCGTGGGATGGCCAGACGTCGACAAGGTGACATTAGCTCGGTTTCTGAGCAGGTATGGGACATTGGTAGAACAAGGCACGTTAAGATTCATTACATTGCTTGTTCTATCCATTTTGCTCATTGGTTTGAATTGAGGATTCGCAGGACGCAAGTTCGAGTTCACAGATCACACTTAACCCTCGGGTTGTTTCCTGCCATCCGTTACTGCGACCCACAGTGGCCTCGGGGCATCCCCCCGCAGGGCCCAGCAAGGGGTCCCCCCGATCGCCAGTCGGCATTACTAAACCCTACGGGATTTTCACTGACTGCTGAAGGCAGCCTCCTTCGCTGGCTAATGCAAGGTTCGGGCCTCCACTCTAATCAGTGGCCTGGTGTGCCAACCCAGTTTCTCTCCTGTACCCTCTATGGGCCGACAACAGGAAGTCCAAAGGTTCATGACCCTTCCCTCTCTACTTACTTCCCACTCTCCTCAAAATGGGAGTACTTCTTCGTCTGACCCCTCACCTTCAACCTATTCAGCAAGGGAGGCCCTACCGGTAGCTAGGCTACCACTGACATAGCTTTAAGGCTCATGGGGGTACTCAAGCTCCACCACCAACTCCAAGGTCGTGTACTCCCTAGGTGGAGTTATTATTATTATTCCATTACATCACGACTTAAAGATGTATGAGTCGGCTGAATATAAAATCTACTCCAGGTTGCAACCAGCGGTACCTAAGGAGGCAGAGCCGGTGACTACCAGTGCCTCTACACAATACTTTACGCATATAAATGTGGGCTGTTCCAACTAAAGCTATTTGTTCTGCACTTCCCAAGTCTTTTCGAATTACCCAGGGAGTTTAGACAAGTTCTTACTCCAAATTTTGCGGAACAAATCCCAGAGCTCCGATTACTATCGGGACGACCTGTGCTTTTACCGCCCCCAACATTTCGGCATGATCTCTGATTTCCAAACTCCTCTTCCATGCATTATTATTATTATTATTATCTTATTATTATTATTATTATTATTACACTATTGTTTTACATATATCTAGGCGTAATTAGAATACTTCTTTTTATAAATTATAAAATACGTATTTGTAATCGTATATATATTATATTTCCAAACGTTATGTCTGTCTTTCGATTGTGGGCTAACGCATCTTATTAATCTACATTCACGACAGCCTTAAATGGGCAGTCAATTCTCGCTAAGTAAAAATACCTTTATACTTGTCTTGAAGTAAAGAGACTGGCCTTAAAAAGCTACTGCAACATAAACCACCCAGCAGAATGACGTGGAGGTGAAAGAAGGCGAACAGATGTGGGGACGTAATGAAACGAAGAAAGGCAAAGGGGCGAAAGAAGGTGGATCGCAGCTGAAAGGCAAACTACGAGTACAAGGGGAAAAACTAAAGATCCACAAGAGCGGGAAAGAAAACACTTTTCACGAAATACGATTATAAATATTCCTGCATTAATGAATTTGCCTACATAAAATGTGGTCGTTTATACGACGTCGTTCCATATTCTGTCAAGATGTTATCTGGAAAATTTTATACTAGGAACTGGGTCTCTGTTTGAGATAACTAGCTCGTTTCCGCAGAGAACTGATGATTCCAACTCACGGATAAAATATTTTTATAGTGAAAGTGCGCACTCCATTTTGAGATGATAGCCATTTATCTTTAAGTAGCAACACAGATATCTCATTTGTTGAATTGTAACACCCATGTAAGAAGAATACTATATTCATGAACGGTATATAAATCTTTCGGTGCAATCGATGGTATTATTCGAAATACTGCTATTTTGTTTTCTAGTTTTGTTTCGGAGAAAAACTATCTCACATTTTCACATAATTATAAAGTTTATTTAGATGATAAATATTAGATATAATATTTATCATCAATACAATTTTTCAATATTATTAAAAAAATTTCTGAAAATGTCATTAAACTGTACGTTCCTACGAAACCTCTACATTTCCCTTTCCTGTGTTGTGTGCATCCTCAGATGCAGCAAAAAATTACCATAACATTTATTAGAAGCATTTAACTGAAAATTTAGAAGAACAATGACTAGTAACAGCGATACATAGTGAAAATAAAACGCCAGGACGTTAAAGGAAAAATGTGGCTATATACAGTGAAAAAAAAATCTTGACGTAGTTATTCTGAGAACCAAGATCCTCAGAAAAAAACACAGCAGGGTCCACAAAAAGATTTAATACTTGAATTGTTTTTTATTAATTCTCCATTTCATTCAATAATATTTACTCATGTTCAATAATATGTAATCATACTTTATTAAGTACCGGGGTTTGACGATAACATGTCTAAATGTATCATCATTGGTATTGATTACTAGTCTATTTGAAAATCGAATAGAACATCCTTCGTTACTTGTATTAATCTCTTGGTCCTTACTTGTATAATCTCTTTAAGTGGCGGAATGTTCCTAGAATTTGAAGTTTTATTCGCCTTACTGTAAGAGCTCTCTTGTGTTCAAGCTTCCACACAGACGTAGAAAATTGAACATCAAAAATTAATTAATTCCAGCTGAACACTTCGAGTACATCGCACGAATGGAAGGCCTGTAGAAAAACTACAACAAGAAAGTATATCATATGCACTGTATGAAATCTCTCTAAAAATAATAATTCATGTTGTTCAGTATTAATTTTCAGAGACTAAGAAATAAGGAAGGATTACAAATTTCTGGAGCAAAACAGCACTCATGACACAGACTTAAATATTATTCGAAAATCTTATTCAAATGCTATACATTTACGATTCATGTAAGTTTTAATATGAACTTCATGAGAAATCTTTCTCTCCAATTATCATCAAAATCTAACGCTCATGAATAACTATATTATTAATCTTGTTGCAAAGGACTCACGTACCAAAACGATTGCTAGGCATTGACTTTAAATCAATTAAAAACTTTTAAAACCTCTCAATCTTCGCTTCGCTATCATATAATCTCATATTCTCTTGCATAGTCGCGCTAGACAATGATAAGTAGGCGGGTACTGATCGATTGAAACTGGCACAACAAAACGGAATAAATCATAACAGAAAACTGAATAATTATATTAATTTTAAAAGGTTATTAAAATTTAACATTTATACTATAAAAGCTGTTAACAAAGTGATAACTGAACCGGCCCCACTAACTTTTACTGAAAGAAAAGTCACGAAATTTGCAGCAAATACGAATATATTCACTATATTTCTATTATTGTTGAAGTATTAAATACACAACTACAAACCAACCACATGCTACTAAAGTTGAATTTCGTGGAGATATTCCCCAGCACGAACTCCCGTTGCGAGGACGGCTGAGGCCTGGGGCGTGGGTTTTGCTACCGCAAAGGGAAGTTGATGGCGCCGTTTTTGCGCGCACGAACCTCGCCGTCATCTCCGTTGACGAAGCCGCTGCTTCGTACGGCGAGAGTGGCGACGAGGACAATGGCATCAGAGAGCGCGCTGACGTCGACACGCCGGCAGACGCCGCCGCCCTCGACTCCCCGCCCCTGCTCTTCCCGCCCTCACCGCCCATCCCCGCCCCGCCCCGCCCCTGCTCTCCCGTCCTCACCATCCCTTCCGTCTTAGCCGTTCTTCGCCTCGCCTCGCCTCGCCTCCCGCCCCCCGCCCACACCCGTCCGTGTCGCCGTATCGTCCTCGCGCCCCACCCATCCTACCGCTCCGTCCCGCTGCGTCGTCACCGTCCTCGCTTCTGCGATCCACACCGCCCTCACCGCTCAATCCGTCCCACACTCAATTCTCGTCTCTTCTCACTCACTCCGTCTACCTTCCGCTAGCACCGTCCTCACCAACCCCGTCTCAGTCTTCGCCACCCCACCCCGTCTACACCATTCCTCCCCCCGTCCTGTCTCCGTCCCTCCGTCTCGCTGCCTCATCGCCGTCCTCGCTTCCACGTCCCACCGCGTCTTCGCCGCCCATGCCGACCCCGCCCCGCCAACCCCACCCTATCCTCGCCGCTCCTCCCCGACCTTACCCCCTCATCTCCTTCTCACCACTCCACCTCGTCCCCGCCCCCCATCTCGGACCTCGCCGGTCTACCCCGTCCTCACCGCTCCACACCATTGTCGATACATCTTCTAACCTCCTCGCTCCGTCCTCGAGACCCGCTCCGCCCTTGCACGTCCCTTCCTTCCCCGTTGCCTCTTGCATCGTAGTTGAATTCGCGCGATTTGCCTTAATGATTGGGAGCTACAAAACAACCCCCTAAGGGCATGTTGAACAGAAAGGGGTTTAAACGGTAACTTTGTTAAGCAGATGATAATAGGAACGGGAATTCAATAAGCCTAAAAATCGAACATCTCATGAAACTTAAAGAATTCGAAATATTCAAATATACATACAATACGTCAAGAAGCTCCTGAAACACATTGTTTAATGCAAATGCGCTTAAAAATGAAAAGTTTCAACTTCCAAAAGTACAGGGAAACCTACGAAAAGCTTATCTCCAAAAACTAGTATTTCTCAGCTCGATTACACGTCACTTCTATTTAATTAATTAACAGCCATTTTTCCCCGCGGAAGCGGTTGACTTCCCCAAAACACGCTTGTAAATATTCCCTCGTAAGCAGTGGCGTAGCCTGAGTTTTGGTTTAGGGTATGTAACTCGATAAATGAGAAAATAATTTAAAACACATAAATATTTACCAATATCATTTCTGTCACTTTGGTCAATTAGAACACACAAATAATTTGTATATTTTAAATAAAAACTGATCCAGTAAACGTAATAATGGCTCACGTACTTCATGTAGTTTACAGGTTGAAAGTTAGAAAAAGTTGACTGAAGTTCACGACCTAGCAAAATATTAACGTGTGTCCTCATTTTTAATAATAAGAGCACTATCAAACCCAATGATTTTCAAAATTGTCCAATTCATATCATTCCCAACCCATTAGAATTAGCTTAATTTATAAAATGGAAAGCAATGATCTATAATAAAAATATAATAGGATAAAGAAAATCACACAATTTACAGACACGTAATGAAAAACCGTAGTCCTGCTGCTGCTGCTTACATCAAGGATTTCATCCAGTATCGAGGAGACACAAGAGGCTTTAGAAATTTCATTTTTAATTTCATGAGTAGTTACCATGCTTACACTTGAAATCCAATCAATCTGAATTTCTGGCGAGATTGCACGAAACACTGTAATTTTCCAAATCATTCTTTTCAGCTTTATCATATATCATTATTTCACTTATATATTCCATGAAACTTTCTCTATTTAATGATCCCCTATTTTCATTGTGGCTGGAAAATGCAAGCCTTGTCTCCCAAAAAAAGGATACATCTCGAATGAAGTTCCCTATTTCCTATTACCTATTCCCCTCGAAAGAATTTCCCTATTTTCCCTAATATCACTGTTGTATCGCTCAACATAGCCTGTGTTGGCTATTTAAATAAAATTCTCTCCTCTCATATTTTTTTAAAATATTTGTAACTGTTTCTCATGTGTTTGATGAAAACGGCACAACAATACGATTCCATAATTATGTAGCTACTTTGTATCGCGTTGTGCTCGCCATTCCAGGGCACAGATGTGGATTGCACAGTCACATACCCTTGTGCATTCAACCAGCACAATCCCTAACCTAAATTGGCTACAAATATATAATTGCTAAATGCATTAAAATCAGGTAATAAAAAACTTAAATAAAACGACAATGTTCATTAATTAATCTCGTCTTACAAACACCGAAGAAGAAATGAAGTTTCGTGAAACGACGGCTTTTCCATAGGCACGCGGATGTAATATGTCAAGGTACATCTGATTCACAACCGCAGGCTAGGCGGCATTTCAGACGGATTCGTTCATCCTTCTGAAGATCGATTCTCAACGCCGCAATATTTGAAATATAATGAAATATTTTGAAGTGGAAACAGTAATACAAATGGACATTTACAATAATTTTAAAATAAAAATTTCTGATATTGTCAGGGTATGTAACACATCATCCACATCCATGGCGCTACGCCCCTGCTCGTAAGCGTTTCAGTTATCAGCGGCCAGGCGAATTCCGAATATTAACTGTTTTAGGCCTCTAGAATGTTCATGGCACATCCTAGCTTCCCATGGTGTGTTCCCGGTTTCGATTCCAGTCCCTTTAAAATCGCATCAATTTCTTTGGCTGTGTGACGAGGAAAATCTCAGGCAAGCGGAATTTGCTAGTTACGGTGAAGGAAAATGCGTCGTGTTCGCCAATGACTCTCTTTCCCCTCAAGCGTGGGAATTAAACTTGTCCCATGCTTGGGGGACAATATAGATGACTGGCAAAGTCGGACAGTCGACCCAAAATGCCAACTTCACACGCACCTCAAATATACATCCTGCCAGTTTTAGACAGTCACAGTTTCCTGACGAATTTGAGATTCTGATCCAAAATGCAATAACAAGCAAAGAC
The DNA here is from genome assembly GCA_031308135.1 of Acheta domesticus. Taxonomy (NCBI): domain Eukaryota; kingdom Metazoa; phylum Arthropoda; class Insecta; order Orthoptera; family Gryllidae; genus Acheta; species Acheta domesticus. Next base: position 56,748,626 of record JAHLJT010009355.1, on the reverse strand, counting down.
AGGTTGATCCTATTGTTTATTCATGATTTTCCTTTGATGAGAAGGCAATGGCCGATTACGTAAAACAGTGATATCTAAAGTTGCATATCTTGCGGACTAATAGTTTTTTAGGTAACAATAAATGATTTTCATGCCCGGCCTGAAATTTTCCCAGGATGTGTACTCAACTTAAATTCTAGTTGGAATCAAGGGCAATAAATATAATTGAAAGAAACATCAGTGCACTGCCACCTTCTGTAGAGGAGCAATGAGTCGAAAATACAGATGAATACAGATAAAATACAATGGAATATTTTTGATGTTTTTGGTGTTAATTAAATGAGAATATAAGAAGAAGACTCCGCTATTATGTATACCAATTCTAATTAAAATGTATGAAATATTAATTCAATAGTAACGATAAGTATTTAATATTTTCACACAAACGTATTGCCAATAGCAAAATTATTCCAGATGTCCGCTTCTCATAATTGCTTAGCGCAGAGACGCTTAGACTACAAGAAACATCTAAACTTGATCGAGTTAAAGGTTTTGGTATCATAAATGTGACGTAGTTTCCGCCCGAATGAACTTATCTGTCACCAAAACAGAACGTAGAGCAGAAGCTGAACTACTACCGAAATGAAATGGCACATCAACCGCCGATGGTTATGGAAGGGTTAGGGAACGCACCAACCACCCTTTTAGCGCACGCGCGGAGGAAAGATTTTCCGTCGCGGTTCGGCCCTAGCTTGGCAGCTGAGAGCTCCGCCACCACGCGTCCTTCTCGCGGCTGCTTTTCTTTCCAGCGGGAGGAGAGTGGCGCGCGGCCCGGAGAGGCGATCCGATCCGCTGCGATGCGATGCGATGCGGGTCTGCGCGGCGCTGAAAAGGCGCGCTTGTCCGGCTTCGCGCTCCACCACGCGCGCCGCGAGACGCCTCCGCCCACGCGCTCTCCTCCCTCGCCGCTCCTTCCTTCGTCGTTTTCTCTGCACGCGCGGAAGCATACATTCTGCCGATATTTTTTTTTCAGGACTAATCTTTCCACATTTTTGATTGGTTATTACGTGTTTCCGGGCACGTCATTTGCTATTCTCATTTCTATGGGCGGGGCGGATTTTGATGACGTAAAACATTGTCAAGAATTATCAATAAATGCTCTTACGAGCATTTCTTTTAAAAATGCCGTAGAGTAAATAAAATTACGTAAAAAAATTGATCAAATCTCGTTCACATGAACATTCAAGATGTGGATCTGTGACTCACGTAATCGACTATTCTTCCTTTCGTTCAAGTGAACTCAAAGTGCAAATTTTTGGCTTGGATTGTCTTTGTCTTTAGTTTTCCCGAAATTGGCCGAACCGACAATGGCTCTGATACACGGCATCACAGGAAGCTTAAATTACATACTAACCACGGCTGACATCACAATTTCTGAGCAAAGATATCTTATGTTTGTTGCAACTCGAAATATTATTTGAAGATGAAAAATGATGAGTAAAGGTAAAAGATGACTTACCATGTACTGTAGAAATCGACGAAAAATGCAAAAATATAGTATAAAAATGGGCTTCGCATTATTTCTAACTTATGTATTTTCAAAAATTCAGAGAGTTTCGACGAAAATGAGACCTCCACAATTTAAGCGACCGTTATTCATTACGCGGAAAAATTTAAAGATAATTTTGAGACTTGAGAAAGTTTTTTGGCTGAAGTCTAGTGTACAGTGCAACCTAAGGAAGTCGTTCAAACCGGCCCTTCGCGCCGCTCCGGCGAGGGGAAAGCCACGGTGGAGGGGACGAGGGGTATTTGGGGGATTATGAGGGGACCATTCGGCAGGGAGGGTTGGGGAGCATACACATAACGTATTACATACTTATAAAAAGCAAAGTGTGGGCAGCCTCGCCGGCGAAACCCGCCTTCGCGTGGGCGATTTAAAAATAATTGTAATAAATACACTATTGAAATAATTTTAATGGTTCTAATTGGTCACGGACGTGACGTCATAAGTTAGGGGAGGCATCTTCTTGTCTGAGTTTCATTCCGTAATACTGGTTGGAACATGGTGGGTGTGCAACTGATTTTCTGTTTTTGGGGTAGCTGTTGTGGTTAGTTTCTTGCGTTCTTCAAATTCTTCGTGATTTGTGTTTTTGACTGTCGAGTGTTTGTGCTACGATTGTGAGAATAAATGTGGCTTTTTTTACGCGTTGCGCTGGAAAGGGTGTGTGGCTTTAATTGAATGGCGCAAGAACTTGGTTTTATTGCTGCAGGCTTTTCGTGTCCTTTATGTAAGTGTCCGATGAGGTTGGCCAAGCGAAAGTAATTGAGTAATGTTTTCGAGTAGAAGTGCAGCAAGAAAGAGGCCACTTCTCATGCGCGAAAGTGTTCAGTGCGGAAGGGGTCATGGTCGCGGGAAGCAGGTTGAGTGTGATTCAGGTATCAATATTTGTCTTTCCTTGATGGCGCCTACCTTAAAAACCGCCTTCGGTAAGTTTTATTCATTTCTATCACAGCGCATGGCGTAATTTGAGGGAGGGCTTATGGGGGACTCCTATCGTCCTCCTCCTCCTCCTCTGCCCCCTCCCACCGCTGCCCCTTCCCCCCTCTTCCCCTCCCCCTCCTCACCCCTTCCTCTCCCCTCCCCTCCCCCCTCCGCCACATCGCTTCTCTGAGGGTGTACCGTACACCCTATTTTAACCAGTTTTTTTTGTGGATTAACTTTAAGTAGAAAGTAACAAAAATTTTTGGGTTTTTCAAAAACACCTTCTTCTTCTGGCCTTCTTTAAAGACCAGATATTTTTAACAGATTGTATTCAAGACATAAATCACTATTATCAATATTGCGCTTTTGCAAAGTTAATTGTTCGTAATTTTCGAAAATACTGAGAAATCACAGAAAATTGTACAACATTAACGAATTTTACCGTACTTTTATAAAACAAACACAAAATTTAAAGAAAAAAGTGATGTTTTAGAAAAAATAATTGTTTAAGTATTGCCTATATTTCACGCAAATTTACGCAAGAATGACTTTATATCAAGATCTGTCTTAAACAAGATTTCCCTTATGGAAGAAATTTCTATCTTCAATGTTCAAATAATTAAGAAGTTTTCCAATTAACGTAAAATTTTGGATTTAAACAAAAATGAAACCTGCGACATTCTTTAAAGTGTCCTTTAGCTGTCCAAGTATTCAAAATCAGTCAACAGTAAAAAATATTGGAGCCACTTTTGGGGAAATTTTGAAAATGTTCAAGCTTCATGTAAAGAACGCCCAGAAATTACAATATCCGTCTAAAACACAAAGTGACATATTCGAGAAAAACGTCTGAACAATTCAGGCGCTAGGATTCACGGCAGACATTTTGTCGCAAATTAATTCTTCGGTATCAACGTGCCACAAAACATGGCTAATTTTTATATCTTCCAAAAAAATATTAACCCTTTGTGGTCCTCTGTCCCGTGTGGCGGGACACAGCGTTTTTCTCGTTGCAGACCCTTTAAATCCCCAGGTAGCTGGTTGCACCAGTCCGGCGTGCCGCGACGTAAGAAACTGTAATTGGGGTTTCAAATTATTTTTCGTATTATTACAAACAAAACATTTTAATTTATTTGCCTAATTCATAATACATAATTTTGTAACTTAATATTTGGTGCGGAGAGCTTCACCTCATTACCAATAACGCCTGTATATTGCATTGTATGAACGAAGTCCGAGTTATTATTACTGTCATTTTCTTCACACTTCTCGGAATATCTCGAGAAAATGTTTTAAAATTCTTACTTTCCTGAAGATTGTTAACTCTCAGAATTGTTTACCAATTCACACAATTCAAGCTTCGACAATCTCGAGCACTTACTTCTCGATGTCACCATAAGTGTAACTGCAACCTCGTAAGCAAACTGATTTTAAACAACATAAAATGGGCAATGTCTGGCTACAATGAAGGAAAATACTGCCTAATCTCTTCTAAAGATAATTAGTTGTACAGGAAACCGGTGCCATTTACCTGAGTGAAATAATACAGAGTTAAATATAGGTCCTGCCCCACGGGACAAAGGACCAGAACCAGGAAAAAGGAAAGTCCGGTGACGCGGGACATCGGACCGCCAGACGAAGAAGACGGAAAAGTGAAAGGACCGCAAAGGGAACGACAATTAGGATAAAATAAATCTGAAAGAACAAATATGATATACAAATTTTCAGTAATAATTAAGTAGTATTAACACAGTTTAATTTCCCTTAAATTGATAGAAAAACATTAAAATGCAAACTCACATGAGATAAAGTTTGTGTCAGATTTTTATTGCGAACTACAAAGTTCTGTCTTGTATCCAACCCATCACCATCCTAGTTCCCCGCTCCCAAAGGCGTCTGCAGCGCGCTTTGCTCGCAGTCTCATTCCCAGCGCGCTCCACCCCCGCCCCCCTCGCCTTCCGAAGGCGTCGATCGGCGCGAGAAGGGCGCTGTTAAGCTCACCTCCGGGAGGCGGCGCGACGTGGCACGGCACGGCGCGGCGCGGCGAGGCGCTCGGAAGCGGAGAGGCGTCGAATGCCTGAGCGCCTAACGAACGCCGCCGGTCGATACCCACCCGCGCGCTCCTCTTGCGAACTTTAACACGTGACACGACGCGCCCCCTGGCATGTGTATCCGAAACAGATCACGATCAACCATCCTGAAAGTTTAAGGTGAGGGAAGAGAGATCTTTCCGCTTGAAAAGCTAGCAGTAATTGGGATTTTTCTCGTGACATGCGATGCCAAGAGAATGCACTCCGAAAAAGGCTATAAAACAATACCTTCAGAGTGAGAGTTACACACGAAAACGATTGATTGATTGACTGATTGATTGATTGATGTTTCCAGGCACGTTAACTGCTCTGGTCCATAGAATGTTTCATCCGGGAATATGTCAGGTATCAATCTTCTCCCGCTGGATGCGGTGACCAGGTGTCGAAATACATGTCAGATTGTGGCGGATTTCCCTTCTTGGTATCTCGCCCTGGCCGCCGGAACTAACTTTAAGCCCCCGGCTGGAATGACCCCGGCTGGAATGATCCCGGCTGGAATGATCCCGGCTGGAATGATCCCGGCTGGAATGATCCCGGCTGGAATGATCCCGGCTGGAATGATCCCGGCTGGAATGATCCCGGCTGGAATGATCCCGGCTGGAGTGATCCCGGCTGGAGTGATTCCCGGCTGGAGTGATCCCGGCTGGAGTGATCCCGGCTGGAGTGATCCCGGCTGGAGTGATCCCGGCTGGAGTGATCCCGGCTGGAGTGATCCCGGCTGGAGTGATCCCGGCTGAGTGATCCCGGCTGGAGTGATAGGGTAGTGAATGAATGTGTGTGTAAGGGACGTGAAAACAATGTAGATAGGGAAAGATCACGTGCGGACCGTGGTCCGTTTGTTGAGATACTTCTCCGGCATTTGCCTGATATTGATCGGAGAAATCGCGGAAATATCTCAGGGCAGCCGGACACGAGAATTATCCACCACATAACAATTCAATTTGACCTAGCTATTTACATCGTGCTGAAAAATGCGCCAGTACTCTAACACTAGGACCTCCAGGTCAGAGTCGCTGCAGAGTGAGAGGCAGTGTTGGCTCTAAGCTGATTCAGCTGGTACGAAAAGAGGCAATAGAAGTTTTCAATAAGAGGTTCTTTCATTTTATTCTTATATTAATTCATTGTTCATAATTGTTCCAAACTAGAATGGATAATGAGATATAACCAGGAAGAAATTAGTTATAATGAAAATATAATGAAAAGTTAATTGACACGTAATTTCTAATTCACGTACGAAGATTTTTGAGGTTTCTGTTTGAAGAGAGATGTTGCACTGTTCTTCAGAGAGTAAAGATATCTGTAGATAACTCATTTTTAACTTCTAAAAAGTAGTTAATGAAAATGCGTTATTTCGTCTTTGTCGATAGAATACAAAAAGTATAATACACAGATGCATTCATATCATTAGTTCTTCTTAACCAGATACTGTCAGTTCGAACGTCTTTTTTTCTTCGGGATTTAAGGAGAGTAATACAATGTAATATTTTTCTCCGAGTGTTGCAAAAAGTGACGTATCAGTGATGCATGGATCCGAGTATTCAGTTGGAACAGGAAAATGAACTCATTTTTCATTATGAGTACCAAATATGAGTATCTAACAAAAGTTCGATAAAATTGTATTAACGAGTTTTTGTGGATAGTGGCCTATCAGTGGAGAAGTACTATAGCTAGTAAGTAAATAAATGAAAATGCACTGGAAAACGAAGAAAAATCTTTTTAGAACTATCATCGTGCCGCGCAGATGGTAGACAAAAGATAGACAAAGCCAGTTAGACAATACAAATATTTCGTTTATATTGGAGAGGAATAAATCAAGGGAGAAGAGCGTTTTAATTCTGGATCTGAACGGCCAGACATGTGAGAATATAGTTTTTGATTGATTAAAACGTAAAATATCGCGAGGCTGGAAAATTGGCAAGTATATTGAGTTTACAGACGTGAGCAGTAAATGTAAAATGTCGCTACATTAAATAGATGTAAAGTAAAAAACATTTAAACTTTTTATATCTATGTTATATGGTCAGGGGTTTGGGAGACCTTGATACCAGAAGAGGTCGTATGTTCGTTCATGATGGCTGATATTTCATCAAGTTTATATTAAAAGAATTTGCTACAATTGAACAAGAAAGAAGTGATGTTATTTAACCCATTTATGACCACTGAACCTAAATTCAGGCAGTCAACTTCAATTATCTTTTTCTCATCTTAAATGTGTTGTATTGCGAATTTTATTTCGTCAATAGTCATAGACATCCTAAAAGAAACATACCGGGAGAGATGGCTCAGTGCATCAACCTGTTGTCACTGCAGTCTCTCTGACCGGGAGGTCCTAGGTTCGAGTCCGGATGCGACCGACGGCGACCGGATTTTCGACACTAGCTTGTCAGCTAGGTCGAATTCAGTCGGAGAAGAATTCTAGCGACCGCCTGCTCTGATCGGTAGTTTTCCGTGGTTTCTCCGATCAACGCCAGGCGAATGCCGGAGCAGTACCCTAACAAAAGGGCAACGGACCGCGCGCGATCTTTCCTTCCTCTTCCTTGTCCTATCCTCTCCTCTTACACACACACACACACACACACTAACATGCACGACATTACCACACATGCCGGGAGACCGGTCGGGAGCTTACAGCATGTCCCGGCTGGGGCGGTGCCCCGCTGGTGGGAGATACCTGGTTGAGGGGAAAATCCCGCTCATCGACGGTAGGTTGGCGCCAGATCTCGCCATCTAGCGGGGAAAAGATTATCGCCACCTCACGAGAAAAAACACGCACTACACTTACGGCACTAATGACTTAAGTAGTTGACGCGCCCGGAAAATCTGTCAATCAACCTAAACGAAATATATAAATAAGTTTTTAAATTTACGTTTACCAATTTCAATTTAGCCGAGATCGCTTAAGCGTTGAACGGTCTTAGCCAGGGCAGATTCATGACTTGCGTTTCGCATATTCTTCTAAAACTTCAGCTGTTATATTCCTGTAGAGAAGTCGCAGGGAGACTTTTTTGTAAAATATTGGCCCACACCTAAGTTGACGATTGAATTTATCAAGACAATGATTTAGCAATAAACGTTACAAATGTATGCTACCAGAGAGCTTGAACAATGGTCTCTGCGCGCACGGGCGAGCGCGTGCAACATGCGGCAAATTTAATTCGGGCATATATGAATTACCTTGATCTCTGTTTGCGTTGATAAGAATGTGTGATAAATATGTTGATAGTAATAATGATGTAATTTCTATGAATTCCATTTAATATTGTAACGTAACAGGCTAAGTAATGTAACTTCATTATTTGTGCATGTCTTCTAAATTACAGTGGGAAATATAGTTTTTCAAATTATCGTTCTCCATATTCTCTCGGCAAAAGTATTATTATTTCATTAAGAACGTAATGAGGGTTAAGGGCACAAATTTATAGCTAATTTATCTTTGAAAATAGATTTTTTTATATAGGAGCGAATATTTTTCGTCAACAAAACTTGAAAAAAAACCGCTCTTTTTTACTGCATTCAAAATTCAACTACAATATGGCTTAGGATAGAGACCACAGAATTTTGAAACGTGCACATAATTCACTTCTCCCTTTAGCTCGTCACACACTTTTTAACTGTTTTTGACGTAAATAAATAAGCCAGTGTTGTCAAGGTCGATGCCACGAGCGGGCGTTCGTGGCACGAGTGCTACGACGAAAGTAGTTTAAAGTAGTTTAAGGTTCCTGTGACAATTATCAGCACCATTGTCGGTTCAGACGGCTTCGGGATAACTAAAGACAGAGATTTCGTGATAACGACCGAAAGTTTGGAAACTGAGTTGACTTGACCGAATAGGAGAAACTTTATTACATCAGTAACGTATGCGTAACGTCATTTTTCTTTGCGCTTAGAGCATTTTTAAAACGTTCTAATAGCATTTTATTGATCATTTTTGGCGATGTTTTAGGTCATCAAAATCCCACCACCTCTAGTATCAGTATTCGCTCGCCGAGCGGGCGTGGTGACGCCATTCCGCCGCGCCATCCTGGCGCACTAATGTGCCCGTGTCTGAGGGACAATGCTTCCTACGTGAGTCGGCCGGGGGCGTTTGTGTACGAACGCAAACGGATTGCTGACCGCCCGAAAGTGTCGAAGGACGCCGCTCCGCTGCCGCCGCCTCCACTCCCGCAGGCGACCACCTGTCTCGGCGCAGGTAGATGCGGGCCGAGCAACGAGATATACAGTGCGATTTTTCTAACCGTGCCCCTGGCAGGTATCAGCTGTTGATGGTTTCATCCAATCAAGAGCTCAAACGTCTTCATAGTGACGTCAATGTGGTGACGTTCAAGCTCCCGATTGTTTGAAACCGACTTTTATAACTGTGCCTCTCAACGCCCGTCTTCACGATGGATTATGTCATGGTTTTTCACGTCTTTCTCAGTTGTGCCCCTAGATATCGCATAATCGCGACCGCATCAAGCAGTGCTGGCGATCATGCGACATCTACCGGTAGGATCGAGAAAGACGCGAAATGCTGTGTGATATTCCATCGTGGCCACAGGTGCTTGAGGGGCAAAGTTAGAAAAATCGCACTACGGAATACATTCTACTTAGAATGGCTGACCCTATGGTTTCAGCGCTTTTGGTGAACGCTCACCGAACTGGAACTAGACCGCCATGTATTTTGCAGATATTCATGAGAGATGCCTGATTGTGGCGTGTAGAACGTTGTACTAAATCGACGTTTATTTGTATCAGATCTTATTTTTATATTGTTGTCTTCTCGTCTATCCGTACTTAAATTATATTACCGGTTAGAATAATAATATTCAAAATGCCTTCAGTGTGTTCAATATATAACTGTAAAAATAGAGGTCGTCAAATAAGAAATATATCATTTTTCAAGTTTGTAGCCTTATTTGTGATCTGTTTGTTTGCTTCTTTTTGCAATAATATTCACTTTCAGGCGTTACTAATTACAATAACATTTGAACAGCTTCCGTTCTAATGATAATAATCGATGCCGGAAGCAACTTGTTTTAAAGGTTTCTAAATTCGATCTCCTGACATATTGTGATTTTGTTTTTAAATAATCGGATTTGGTCGTGAAACACAGAGTAAGAGGACTGATATTGCGCGCGGCCCGCACCCGCCATGAAAGTTGGCACTTCTGCGTATGTTTTCACCCAGAAGGTTTACGCGCTGTTAACTCTGTTGTAACTCTGTATGGCGCTGTAGAACAAAACAAAATATTTACGTCCAATGCAACCCGCAACGCACTCGGCAGCGTTTTGAAACTCTAGCGTTAAATAACTCCTAAACTATGCGTTCTATGGCCTTAAAACTACAATACTCAGGCCGAAGACCTCATAGAAACGTTTCTCACATCGTTATCTACAGGATGAGCTCTTCTTGAACATTCTATTACATTTTTGCTGGTCCGGCACTTCCCGGTTTTACCTCACTTGCTCTGAGACGTGCAGAATTTGAAAGTAAATATGAATGAGAGGGACAAAGAGAGTCAGTGACAGAGACACACAAAGACGGACAGATAGACAGGGACAAGGTGAGGGAGGGAGGGAGAGACAGAAACGGAGATGGGAGGAGAAAGAAGGGCAGAACAACGTCTGCTGGCGTTTCCTGGTACATTCTAAGTCTTTGATTATTTATTAGTTATTCATTTATATTAAATGAAAAAAATTAGGAAGACGCATTGCAAGGTAAAATAAATGTCAAGAAGATTGACTAACGCTTTTTAAATCAATGCTTGTTGTGGCGTTACTTTTTATTTTTCTCCTTCTCACCTTACCCCACCCAGTTAATAACTTCACGGGTTCGAAGACCAGTACGGATTATTATCGTCGCTCACGCTCTGGGATCTTAAGTAGTTAAATAGTTGTTATCTGTTGCAATTATACGTAATTATTTCGATGTAAACAAAGAAATCAGTTTTCTTTTCTCATCACTTTAGAGTGAGTTGAAAGCTAAAGGCAAGCCGTGAATAGTCTATCACATATTACGTGTTAATTCCAGTTGTCTGAACGCAGTGTCAACTTCAAACTCCATCCATAAGGGAATGAAGATAGAAATATTTATTTTTCCACTCGTAGTTCTAGTTGTTTATTTTCTCTAGAGAGCAATGCGAGATGCCCGTGTGTTTATTCATAATATTCTTGCAAACGCTGAGTGGGGAAAGAGAGCAAAACGCCAGCTGTGACGACTCGCTTGGATGTCATTGCACTTGGTGAATATTCATAATGTTTTCATCTACGAACGACGAACAGAGAAGTTCACGGAAGTAAAGAGGTTCTCTTGGAACTTCTGGTTACATAAATAAATTCACCAAAACATCTGGTAATAGGATCTCTCATGTCATGGGAAATCCTGTAACGAAACTATTGAGTATTTTACATTTTCAAAGACAACAATTACTTTCTTAATATAACATGGAGCACAGAACGCTAAGTCAAATTACTTGCAGATGAAACGAAGGATAGTAATCGTTTTCGAGCGAGACGAAATAGTTATATTTCAGCATTATGTAAGAATGTGTAGACTGGACGTTCCCCTGTAGGTTTGTTAGATTTCTTTCATGAAGGTGAAAAGAAGTGCAGCGTTGGAGGGCGCGGCCGACGACTCGCCTCCGCTCGCTTTGCGGGGGACTAACGAGTCCATTCACGTGGCGGCGATTTGGTCAACGGGGAGGCCGAGCAGAGGGGGCTGGAGAGCGGGGCATGGGGGACGGGGGACGGAGGACGGGGCTTGGGAGACGGGGCACGGCGGGCGGCGGGCAGATATAGCTTGCGTACGTGCAGGCTGTCTGTGCCTGGGTTGTCAGCAACAGCAGCTAAGAAACCACGTAGACCCCTTCAGAATAAATCAGTACAACACGGAAAAAGGTTACTCACCAAACTAGATTGTCCAGGAAGTAATAAAGAAAAGATCACCGTGAATATGTAAAAGAAAGGGGGATTTGAAAACCAGATTTTATATAAAAACACGTATTTGATGGAAAATGGGCAAGTATTCACATAAACATATTATTAAATATAGTGAGAAATATTTACCATGAAAATTCAAAACTCACACGCCGTTTGCTACAAAATGATGGCAACTTAACCTCATAAGAATTATAACTCAATTTATTTTCTTCATTAAAATTATTCGTTAATATTATTACTTCCTAAGGGAATATTAAAACTTCTGAGCAGGTCGTAGACTTCCTGAGAACTCAAAATATAACATCCTGAATAAAATAATATTGTTAAGAAGTGATTTAATTTTAGATTTTCACTTGTTTCGCAAGGTCTCTTCACATGCAGTTAAGTAAAAATCATCAAAAAATGATCAACAAATGGCAGGCACTACGATTTGTATTCCAAAACAATCTGTACAGAAAACTTGGCTAAGTCTATGGGATCATACTTTCGAACGCAGAACACATGTAGCGTGAATATAATTGTATAAAAAATTATTTAATATCTCTTGTAATGATGTGTGCGTCTGAATAAACAATAAAGATTTTTAAAGTGCAAATATATCACTAAATTGGCAAATCATTGATTTACACAGACCAATAAGTTTTAACACGTGAAGAAATATACTCACATCCGTACGCATGGAAATTCCAGTTTCTGTGTAATTCTGAATCTCAATTAATCGAACATCAACTAAAGCATAAAAAACATTGTTTCTTCGTATCCATTCATTGTCTTTTAACTAAACGATGTTGATGTTCTTTGAAAACAAAATTCTGTGCAACATGCGTCCTAAAAGTTACACCTTCCCTAAAATGGGAACGATAAGGGAATGTCAAAAATATTTAAGGAACTTTGTGTCTTTGTTTCCAGACACACAAGTTGTAATTCTCATAGTTCAGGCAAAAGCTGTAAAATCTATAACACCTAAAACGAGTATAAGAGTTTTGATTCCGGGCGCGACGGGAACTGATGTTTTTACTCCCGTAAGTTCAGTGCGTATTATAATCTGAAGGGTGCCAGTATACGTTACCCGTTGAAACGTCAGATCCAGCGCGGAGCTACAATCGGCTTGCTGGGTTTTCCCCGCAACGTATTACCCCGTGGGGCACTGCCCCAGACGGAACAAGTTCTGAGCTCCTCAATGGTCTTCCGAAATTTGTGATAGAGTAGTGCGTGTAAGTGTAGGACTGTCTAAGTAAGAGGATATAATAAGAAAAGTGGAAGGAAAGATTGCGCGCCGTCCGTGGCCCGTTTGTTAGGGCACTGCTCAGGCGTTCGCGTGGTATTGATCGGAGAAACAGGAAAAAGCTACAGATCAGAGCAGCCGGCTGCTAGAATTCTATTCTCCTCCAGACAGCGGATGAATTCGACGAGCTATAAAGTCAGTGTCGTAAATCCGCCACAATCAGGCTCCAAAACCTCTGAGGCCTTCTGCAAAGGCCAAAATGCGCAATTGACATAAAGTGTTATTCCTTGAATGTGAAACGATGGAAACATTTTTTAACAAAACTTTTAGTGGTGTGCTGTTCCCCAACCGTTCGGCCGGTGAGATCTGGGTGATCTACACGCGCACCAGGTGAGCGGAGGTGAGGCAGGCAGGGTGTGGGCGCGGGGGGAGGGGGCATGCAACGCACTGGGGTGGACAGGCGGAGGCCACTCCTGGCCGCTTTGATCTGCGCCGCCCCTCCCTTTCCATGGGCTCCGGGAGTTCCCCCTCCTGCGCCAGGCATGCACAGCCAGCGCTTCGCACACGCACGTGCCACCTGCGGTTCCACTGTGAGCCAGTGAACCTTACCGCGTCGTCAAGGCCACCCCATCAGGCCCACTGGTCCAAAAATTCAACAGTCAGATTCAACGTTGTTTTTTTCTATGATCTAAAATGTTTTGTACTGCGAATTGTGTACACTCATCAGTCCTAAACATTCCAAACTAGATTTGTTTAAACAAGTATTGGAATTCCTGAATGCTAGACGTTGATTTGGCCTATATCTTGAGAGAATTCTACGATACTAGTACGGGCATATTCATGGTCTGCCTTTTTTTTCTTCTAAAACCTGTTTAGCTGCATTATGCCAATTGTCGAGGCGAAGGGATACATTGCTCCTAACAGTGGCGGATCCAGGGGGAGGCAATGAGGACCATTCCATACCTATATTTTGCACAAAATTAGGAAAAAAATACTCATATTTTCGAAAAATTATACATGACTTTTTTCAAAGTCCGTCTTTAAGGAATAGATGTCATCAAGACAAATTTATATCTTCAACACTGCAGTTGTAGGAGGACACACCAAAAAATTGCACTTATTTTTCTACAACTCTGGCATTTCGACGAACATGAGCCCTTCACCATTCTCTTACGCAGGGCTGTCCAACTTAGAAGGGTTCGTGGGCCACATATCAAATTCTAGTAATGCCGCGGGTCGCACCGTAATTTAAGATCTCGGATTATACTAAAACAAATATATATTAGTTACGATTTTTATTCAATATACTTAATTATTATGTACATACGAGAAAATTAATATATCATTAAATAAAAATAAGATGAATTGTGCGATTGTATTGTATTTGGTTGGTATAATAAAACTTTTTAAAGCAGACGTGAGCCGCACAAAAATATCCGGCGGGCCGCCAGTTGGACAGCCCTTCTCTTAAGCGTCCTTTACGCTGTCCGAGGGCAAAGCTTAATCCAAAAATTTGGAGCCATTTTTGAGAATTTTTTAAAAATGTTTTTGAGACTTTTTTATAAAGTACCCTCAAAAACCAACACATCCGTTTGAAATTCCCAAGCCTTGAGTTCATTTAGATCGATCAGAATATATCAATTTTGGAAAAAATCGGTACAACGGTTTAGGGGCGCCGGAGTTGACAACAGATGGACAGACAGATAGACGGATAGACATTTTGCCGCCAATCAATTTTTCGGTATCAATGACCCACAAACTACAGATTCTAATTATATCACAAGTTAGAGGAAGTAATTTACTATTTATGTAACAACATGATTTACCCACTTTTTCGTTATCAGTACCCCGACAATAAGTGTTTTTCTGCCCAAAATTCGCCGTTTTCCGGCGCACGATTACATAAATTCTCTTCTTTCAAAGTACGTTCGTGAGGACGAGAAAGTAAAAATGTATCGTATAACCAAAGGTGATGCTTTCGTGATCTTAAATAGTGTAATTTAACAACAAATAAGCAATCGATAAAAAGTTGCGAATACATGCAACCAGATAGCTCCAACAACACGAGGCAACAACCGCAATGCGCTAAACGCGCAAAATTAACTCTGACATAAATGGGTATTGTCTGTAAATACATGAATTCAGAGGAAATCCAGCCTTCGAGGATTCGGTGAACGCAATACTTCTTCCAGAAAAATATAAGTTTACGTTACTAGGCGAACCATCTCGTTTAACGTTCTCAAAATGTTGAAAGAATATCATTGATCATTCTTTTTTTGCAAATAGCCAAGAGCCTATGCTAAGATTTCTCTTTGCACTGTAGCTTACCTCAAAGTTTTCGCGTATTTACCAGTTAGTTTATTCGACTGTTATACGTCACAGGGAACCGTATAAAACTCGGCGATTTTGTTTATTTTGTGTGATATTTTCTCACACAAATAGTTGCGCAAATTACTGACTGTTTGGATCCCAAGTATTTGCCACTATCTCTCATTTTATATTTCGTACGACATTTAATATTCTGATAAAATATCATTTCATTAATTCTAGCCCGTTTCAGCATGATTATATTATGTAGGAAAATTTTATTAGTAAGTCGTTCTTAATACGCATTTTTTAAGACTGTTGCTCTTTAACTGGTCTAACCTAATATTAAGAAGATTACTTTAAATAAGGTCATTAAAAACCATTACTTTAGTTTAGAAGCATGCATATGCATTCTTCGTCAAATGAATTATTTTTATTCGTAATCCTCACACCGTGTACCGACATGAGATCATTTAAATAATTGCGTGAATAATTAACTAAATATCTTTTAGTTAATGAAAAAGCAATACATCAAAATTTTGTCAATGAATTTTACGGGAGTGGATTGAAACAAAATAAAATGTGTACTTGAATTTCCTGAAAGTGATTAAAATTCAGGACAATGACATCACAAAAATGTGACAAGATTTATTTATGCAATGCAAAAACTGTGTGTCGGTGTCAAAATGGAGAACCCTAGTAACATCACGTGGAGCCCTAGTAACATCAGGTCACTGGCAACGAAGTAGATATTATTTATTGCCTCGAATAACGCAAACTTCCTTCACTTCTATGTCAATATGTCTTAGTTATAGAAAGTTGTTAACAACTGGGATTTATGTTACCATCATTCTCTTTAGAGTTAATACATCTCTATTTCCTAAAGCTCTCCCACAAATTCATATTTCCTTACGCTTCGCGACTTCGCTAACAAGCGAGGCATCCAGCTCGAAATTGGAGAAGGGGCTTCATTTTGAAGCTCTATTGTATGATGAATGCAGTAACATTGATGTGGCTGTCCAGATACATTCCCGAACACGAAGGTATTTCAAAATGACGAAATGTGTAAAGCAGATTTGGACTATACCACCATATTGTCAACAATATTGGATTTATATTATTATTATTATTATTATATTGTCATTGAGAAGTTGTCTGTGTGTTTATATTTTCATATGGAACAAAATGCTTCAATTTTTAAGACAACTTATAATTTATATGCAATTATTAAAGAAAAAGTTGCTTCTTGGTTTTGAATTTTGATAAATCACTTGAAAGTGCTGGAGTAACCTTATCCAATATATTCCTTAGTTCCTTTTTTAAGTAAAATTCAAATAAATTTCAAGAATATTTCAATATTCAACATCAAGCATAAACGTCAATTAGTTATTGCTTTCGGTAGCGAATTGGGATTCGGTAGATTCCGTTAATGGGGATTAATGATTTAGAATGATTTTAGATGTCGAAAAACCGATGAATACTGAAAATACTAACGAGTGAACACCAAACCCTTTTGATCCATCACCACAACCACGTGAATGGAGAGGATTTACTCGCAGTTCCTCACGTGGGAGGCGGGCAATACCGCAACTGAGCCATGGATCGCAGGCTTCACAGAGAGCTGAATCCTCTTGGAAAAATGGCGCCCCCCTCGTTCAACACGCGTGCGATGTGACAATTCCGCGCTACGTAAGCGGACGCGGGCTGCAAATTCATTGGCCAGAGCTTCGCGATTAATGCCCGCGTCTCACGACGAAAGCCCCTCGTCGGCAGCAGCAAAACAGTGTCCCACTCACGCACGAGATCATTGGCCATGCACAGTGCAAGTTGGAACAGGCAGAGAAGTTTCCAGAAGTCCGTTCTACATATTCATACCAACTGATATCACTGCAGTGCCTCTGACCGGGAGGTCCAGGTGACATGACGGTGGCAGGATTTTCGACACTAGCTAGAGAGCTAGGACGAGTTGTGTCGCTGTCTGGAGAAGAATTCTAGCGGCTGACTGCTCTGATCGACAGTTTCCGTGGTTTCTCCGATCAACACCAGGCGAATGCTGGAGCAGTACCCTTCAAAGCGGGTCAACGACGACCGCGCGCGATCTTTCCTTCACATTCGTCATCCTAGCCTTACCCCTTATACATACTTACATTTACATGCATTACACTACCACACGTGCCGGGAGACCGGTCGGGAGCTTAGAGCTTCTCCAGGGTGGGGCGGTGCTCTGCTGGTGGGAGATACCCGCTTAGGTCCCACCCCGCTAACCGACGGTAGATCGGTGCCTGATCTCGCCATCCAGCAGAGACAAGGTCAGTGCTACCACCCGGGCAAAAACATGCATTATACCTACGGGACTAATGACCTTAGCAGTTGACGCGTCCGGAATCACTAGTAATCAATCAATCAATCAATTACATGTTCTTTTTAAGTTTGCCGATGATCACGGGAGCATTGCATCTCTTTACATCAGGTGGTGCCTTCTAGATATTCGTTTCCCGTGCATGACTGGAAGTTGAAAAGGAGGCAGTGACCCATTAATTATTGCAGTAACTCACGGGAAATTACGCAAAAAAAAGAGTAAAAATCTCTGTGTATACAAGTAGATCAATTAACAATAATAATTTTCAGCATTTTGCGGGGGTTATGAACAGCATGTTCGTTCATAACCTTTCAAAACAATTGTGCTAAAATGTTTTTTCATTTCGTAAGGTCTTCCAAATCTACATAGGAAGATATACCATATGATATATGGAAAGCAAAGACCTAGAAGGAAGTGAAGTAAAATGTATGATGTAAATAAAAGTTTTTTTGTTTATTCTAGCTTCGGAAAATCTTAATGTAAACTAGTATATTTTTATACCACGAATTGACTGTGCATTTTATGCGTATACCCGCATCCGTTAAGTGGAATAGCGTTACACTATGCGAATTAAGATTAACCTTGGCCGTAGGTTTCTTAGTCCATAACCCTCATTGCATTTACGTGCATCAATAATATTTTCTTTTCTCAGTGGTCCTTTTATTCTTCATCCATATTGCTTAAATAAAGTATTCAAAACCGCATTTAATTCTTATATTGCTAATAAAAATTCTTTGCACTAAATATTAATAATTTCGAAATAGTTGACCAAAAATTAATAATATATGTTTTATTGCTTATTAATTATTAACGCACAGAACTGGAAAAAACATATGAACAAAATTACTTTTTACATCAGTTTCTATTTACAGTAGTAATTAAATAGTAATTCAAATAGTAATTTCATTCATATCTTTTGTCAGTTCTATGCTTCAATAATTCCTACGCAAGAATAATGTTTGGTTGATATTTAGTCTTTAAGATTATTCTGTAATTTACTGAACCAGAGATTTAAAAAACAATAATTTCATTGTCTATGAAAACATTTATTCACAATTTTCATAACACACGTATTTCACTTTCACTGTCATGAGTTAACTTGTGATTAACAATGGTTCTTTAATACATTTCGGAAAGATTGTCTTCATAATTATTTATTCCCTTTCCCAGGACAGAAAAATCTGAAAAAAGAATGGGCAATGGAAATATAGTAACATTGAACAAATACGAGAGCGCATACTTTCACAGTGAAAGTGAAACATGCAGAACACGATTCATTACGTACCGAGTATGGAATTAATTAAAATCCCGAAGGAAGCAAAATAATTTTAGTGAAATTGGATATCTTCACATAATTCTACGCAGCACAACGGAAACTCGATGTTTCGAAACGTGAACTAAATATTTGTTTGTTGTTGTTTGTTTGTTTAATTGAAACCACATGCGAGTTGTGGGATGCAGGTCGTGCGTACAGAAAATTTATTCCAAGCACTACGTAAATCAACAAAGCAGCTTAAAACAAGATAAACATCAGGAAGCGTACTAATACACATTAAGCTGAATTAGATATCAAAAGTACGAGTAAATTAATTATCCAGCATTATTCGCATTAACGGTATCATGATTTCTAATGCACCTGACTCCGCAGATGGGAGTGACTCCGGTAAAAATATTCACTTTGACAACAAAACTAAAGGCTGTAATTACCAAGTTGTTCAAAAGTGATATAAAATAAATCAATAATTTAAAAATCGGTAGAGGAGATTTTTATGTTAGTAAATTTGAATATTTTCTTCATTTAAATTACCAAAAAATACATGTTTTTATTTATTTACTCCTTTTCAAATGTAAATGTCATTTTAAAACGATGTTGTGTCAGCGCTCGAGATGTCGTGTGTAGAGAAAGCCTATAATTCATACGCAAACAATAGTAGTAGAGATGTATGTTTTCTCAACAACCCAGTTTGGCGTGAAATATGAAAAACTAAATGTAAGTTTTGAAAAGGCAGTGATATATTTGTAAAAATAACAATTTAGGACGAAAAAATGTGCATAATTAGTTTGGGACAGAAACTAATTTAATAAGCTAATAAAATAATAAAATAGATTTCATGAGTTTAGTTCAGGGACACAATAAGAAGTAAAGGTATTAGGTACATCATTCAGTTGTACCGAAGCATTGTTAATAAGGTGGAGAGGAGTCCCGAAAGCAAACAGACAGAAGGAAACAGAACAGGAAGTCGTAAATCCTGCTTTATATTTTGAAGAAATTTTCATATTGAGAGACAGTAATAATTTTAGTTGTATCATGACAAGTCATGATAAATAGTATAATCTAGTGGTGCTAAAACAGCACACACATTATCGCCCGTATTTTCACAAAAATAGTTTTGACAAATTGTACATGACCTTGTTTCAAATCTATCTTTAAGGAAAACATTTCATTCAGAACAAACTCTCTTTCTTTAATATTCGACTTGTAGGAAGACTCCGAAAAAATTTTGAATTTTTGCAATTTTCGGAAAATCAGAGTTTTCAACGAAAATGAGATATGCTCCGTTCTCTTAAACGTCTTTCACACTATCTAACAATAAAGTTTAATCAAAACAAAGGAGTTATATTTTTTAAAATTTTCAAAATGTCCCAGGGTCTACATGTAAAGTACCCCCCAAAATTAAAATATCGGTTTCACATTCAAGGGACTGCCACATCAGCCAAGTCGATTCGGGAATATCAATTTTGGAGAAAATCGATTGAACAGTTTAGTCGCTAGAGTTGTTCACAGAAAGACAGACAGATGGACAGTCGGACGGACGGTCGGACGGCAGACAGACAGACAAATGCACAGACGGATGGATAGACTCATGTTTTGCGTCATTCGATTTTTCGGTATCAAGGACCCTTGAACCATAGAATCTGGCTACACCACGTGTTAGAGCATTATGCACTTTTTCGTTGCCAGGGCCCTGTAACAAGAGTTTTTTCTGCCGAAAATTTGCGTTTTTTCGCGCAGCATTACAAAACTTACTCTCTACTGCATAAGCGGAAGCGAAAAAATGCACACTTGTTTGTTTGATTCCATTATAATGAGAAGTCACTAGAAACAAATCAAAAGAGTGTACAGAAACCACGTTGTGAGGGAGGTGCAAGGCCATCGTCACGGAGGTGATGAGGCCAATAAAACATTACCAAATTAATTAGTAAATCTTTTGAATGGCAAAGAGAAGGAGAAGAGGTTCGGAAGGTTCGAATGGTTCGAGAAGGAGAATGTACGGAAGAGGATTAAAGTTATTTCCAAACAAGCGTGCATTTTTTGCGAATATGAAAATCGTTTGTGGAGATTATTCACAGACTTACTTATCCGTCATTAATGAGTACGGATACAGTTTTCTTCATTTTCTATATTCAACAACTGGAATCTTCAGGATTCTTATTGAGGAGAAATACAGTATTTATTTGTGAAAATATGTTGTTTAGACTACAAACATTTTTGTTTTCTCGCCAAATAAATGTTGACGGTTGTTTCTATAAAATGTTTGAGTTTTCCTTTTGTCATATCATTTGTTTACGCGCCTTCTTCTCAACAAATTTAAATTTGTTAATGGTATGTGGAAACCTTTGACTCGGCCTGCAGGAAAATTGAAAGGTAAGATTGTTCTGATAAGAGTTTAAAAAGATTTAAGTCAAGCTTACACATCTTAAATAAAATTATTCAAATGATCGTAAAAGTATTATCGAGTATGAGAATGAAAACTGAATTGTAAATAATATTTTCTCAATACAGACATGTTTTTACTTTCTAGCAACTGATTATGCAGATAGAAAAAGTATTATAATGCTGCCAGGAAAACGGCGAATTTTCGACACAAAAACTCTCCTTGCCGGCCCTGGTATCGAAAAAGTGGATAAATCCCTTCAAAAGTAGTAAAATACTTCCTCTAATACGTTTTATAGTCTGAATCTATGTTTTTTGAGTTCTTAATACCGAAAAAATCGATTTGAGGCAAAATATCTGTCTGTGAACAACACTAGCGGCTTAAACGTAAGCAAGATGTTCATGAAAATTAATATTTCCCAATCGATCTACCTCCTTGTATATTTTAAATTTGGGGGTATTTTATATAAAGCTCCCAAGTCATTTTCAAAATTAAAAAAAATGTCTCTACATTTTTTTATTAAATTTTGATCTCGGATAGCGTAAAGGACCCTTAAAGCAATGGTAAAGGTCTCATTTTCGTTGAAATCCTTGATTTTTCGAAAATTCAAAATTTTTTCGACTTCTTCCTACAATTACAATTGTGAAAAAAAATGTCTTAATGAGATATTTTCTTTAGAGAAATATCTTCAAATAAGTTTGTTCATTTTTTTGAAAATATCAGTATTTTTGCGTAACTTTGCGTAAAACATACGCAATTTTTAATTTTTTAAAAACTACTTTCTCAGAAACGGATACAATTTTTGTCTTAAGAATTCTATTATTATTACTTCTTTGTAATAGATACGGTCGTCTCATATATTTCTGTGTTTTCATCTGCGAGTATTTGCTTCATAACTGATTCTACCATCTCCCGCAAAATGATGAAACGGTCTGCAACCGCACCTCGTTGAAAATGTTTTATCGTGCACGTATACTGTCCGGAGCACAACTTCACGATTGGTCAGGTAAGCGGCTTTACTCTGGGCGAACAGCTTCTCTCCCACGTACCCTGTCTCGTTCGCCTCCAGCCACCGCAGTCAATACCTCCCCACCGACGTCACTCCCAACTTCTACACCAACATCCTCCACCGCTCTCTGTTATAAATTCGTCACATCTACATTCACCTTCAGCGCTAATACCATCACCGCCACCATTACGCCACCACCACGCCTTCACCGTCTCCAACACTGCAATCACATCTACCCCGTTAAGACTGCCACGGCAACCGTTGCCGCCACTGGGGCCACCATCGCGACCTCCCGTTGTCCCTCAAAGACTTCCAGCACCACCCTATTCACTGGCCCTAAACACCGTCTTGTGTTCGACCAATGCGTTTCTACCAAATCCTCCTACATAAACGTAATGTGTACAATACACCCACAGACTTGTTAGCTCCTGGAGCTGCGCTCCTTGCACCGTTTGCGGCTTTCATCGTGTTTCTAATGTATTCAATAGTCATTCAGGATTTTCATGAAATCTTAAGCTACTAAAAAAATAAGGAAATTATCCTGATATTTTTTGCAAATAGAGTATAATTGTGTTATAAAATACACTTATAATGTCTTAAACGTTTCAACAGGTCTAGATGTTCCGTTATGAACAACAGACACAGCACTTAGTAAATTCCAGTAAAATATGTAAACAGCTCATTTCACTAGTAATAGAGAAATGAAAAACTGGAGTCTTAATATACGTGGAAATGAAACAGCAATGTGTAACGTTAGTTCTGTGGAAAAGTGAAATTTGGCAGGAAATTTGCGAAAATTTATTACCTTAAAAAATTATTATCGTTCAGAAAATTGTCTGCAAAATTTAACGATATTAAGCTAATACAGAACTTTTAGTAAGAATGTTGGTTAAGAACAGCAATTAAACGTATTGTATAGCGTCTATCTTAATGTCTAACTAAGCTAATCCACCTTTTTTTATACTTTACTGTCGTGTCATACGCATACCGTCATTAATTGTGTTCCCTTATTTCTAAACGGCAGAACTCAAATATAAAAAAATCGTCCTCGTACACCGCCTCGTACACCGCCTCGTACACCGCCTCGTACACCTCCTCGTACACCTCCTCGTACACCGCCTCGTACACCGCCTCGTACACCGCCTCGTACACCGCCTCGTACACCGCCTCGTACACCGCCTCGTACACCGCCTCGTACACCGCCTCGTACACCGCCTCGTACACCGCCTCGTACACCTCCTCGTACACCGCCTCGTACACCGCCTCGTACACCGCCTCGTACACCGCCTCGTACACCGCCTCGTACACCGCCTCGTACACTGCCTCGTACACCTCCTCGTACACCTCCTCGTACACCTCCTCGTACACCTCCTCGTACACCTCCTCGTACACCGCCTCGTACACCGCAACGTACACCGCCTCGTACACCGCCTCATACTCCTTTACCCCATTTCGGCGGCCGTCTCTAAGCCCCCAGCATCCATCGCACTCGCTTCGAACTCCACCGCCGCAGGAAGTTGAGAGCGTCGACGCAGCCTCCTGGCCGCGGGAGTTGAGCACTTGTGTTCGTGTGCAGGGCGCGGTAGACCGCGGGATGCGCTGCAAGGGCAGGAAGCGCCCCGGGCAAGGCGTGGGCGTCGCGTCGTTCGTAGAAAGCGCGGACGCTGAACAGGGGCGGCAACGCTCGCATGTTAGATACTGGTCTTCCCTTGAATTCGGAGCTTTGCGGTTTCCCGGTACAAATACAACTTAACCAACATTCAAGTATAATGAGGCTTTGTAACTCGTAAAGTGAATTTAACTACTTACTCATGTGCGTAATCCACTTTGGTACTCAATGGGCTAACATCGAAACGCACCAAATAATGGTATGAACTGGTAATGAACTGTACGATGCTACATAAGACGTATGTTATTTTTTCTAGAATATTTGCATTAAAATGTGGGTTTTCAAATCTATAATAATAATTTCTAATGCCCGCAAAAATTTAAAGGAGACTATGCAGCCTCCGGTCATAATGCTGCTGTCTATGGTATTGTTAGATACCCACGAACTAGAGAAAAATCGACATACAAAGAAAAGTTTTGATTTTAACTGAAAATTGCAAAGAGTGAACTGTGTTATTGCTCTTATTTTACTGTGCGTGGTGCAATAACATTCAAAGTATAATTAAAGTCATTAGTGATTTTAAAGGCGGGAAGAGGATAAAAATAGTTTTCAAAGTTCAACTACAGCCCAAGAATCGAAAAATCTGAAGAAAATCATAGCCACCGGTGTCTTGAGAAGACGTTTCGATATTTTGTCGTGCCTATTCACTTGTTCTCAGAGACAGTAAATATTTTTTGTTAATATTTTCAATTATTTTTAATTTGGCGCCTTGAAAATATTACAAAATGTTTTATAGTATAAATTATTTTCTTATTTTTCCCATTTTTAATTAGAAAACATAATGCTGAAAAATGAAATAAAAACACGGTTTTTGTTTGAGATGAGTCAAGGTGGTGGGACTAAGAAACCTTTCAAAATCTTATTTCTAAGAGTCATAGTTTAACAACTTATATCAATTAATTTTAGAGAACTTTTTATTATCTTATCCAGGGGCTTTTGCACAAATGTTTCGTGGATGACAAATTGTTGAGTAGCAATTTGCCGATTTTCTGGGTGTCAATTAAGAAACTTTTGCATAGGTGACGAAATTTGTGTCACTTATAACAATTGAATTACCAAGAATAAATGTTGCTTCGACTCAGAACAAACTGATTGATTTACAAGAATTTGCTTAATGGCACTTCCAAACTATGTTATTAGAAAGTTCACAAACTCAAGGTAACTGTAAACAAAGTTGCTGTAACACTCTGGCAGGTCGTTTGTTACGTTTCCTGCCTCGAGTTTGAACACTTCCTATTTACATAGGAGCGCAAAATACGTTTAACTTTCAGAAACCTTGTGACCTACTTTCGTGCGCTCTGGGTAGAAGTAAAAATATGCAAACGCGAACATCATTCTTGCCATTCTTATTTCTTCACTGTGATGCTTACTAGCATTTCGACCACGACTGAGATGAATGGTTTTGGTAGATGGGCATTAGGTGATGATGAAATTTGTTAGTTATAATATAGCGATGGTGAAACAATGGGCAGGACATTTTGCCCACATAAACGTAGGCGAAAGAGTAGGCCAGTGTTGTCAAGGTCGATGCCACGAGCGGGAGTCCCGAGGCACGAATGCAACGATAAAATCGCCCCTCCATGCAGTTCATTACCCCGCCACCAGAAACAGTGCCATCCCTATTGTAAAACGGCGGGGTAACTTCTACTCTTAATAGTTCTCTTTCCCAACGCTAGTTGCGCAGATAAGCTTGTGGAATACTACGGTGCCATGACGCGTGCCACTGCCACAGTAGAAGATCTTGACACCACTGGCGTAGGCTTCCAGGACCGGAGATGATATCTAGGCTATTCGGGAGAGCAGCGACCTAGGCACAAATGTCAACGTTTTGGCCGTCATGCAGCAACCTTCAACCATTTCATCTCGAGGAAGTTCGCAATCTGACGGCCAAAACGTTGTCTTCTGTACCTATGACGTAGCATCTCTTGGACAGTCAAGTATATCCTGTAATATCTGCTTAGCTGCCCGAGAGATGCCGCGTCCTAGGCACCTGTGCCACCATGTCGGCCGCCATTCTGCGACCGTCCTCGAGGTGAAATGGTTGAAGGTCGCAGAATGGCGACCAAAACGTTGGCACCAGTGCCTAGGACGCCGTCTCCCGGACAAGCAATTAGATACTGACTCCGGCGGCGGAAACCTACTCTCCCCTCCGGTACCTCCCAAGCCCGGTCCACAATTTTGGAAAGTGAGCAGACTGGACACTGCATCACGGATCGCCAGTGGGGGAAGTGTTTGTCACGGCATCGCCCATCGCCCGTTGTGGGCGCGCGGTTGCTGGCGCTGCAGCGAGGAAAGCGTCCGTAGCTGCGGGATGGCCGTGGGGGGCGCGACACAGGCGGCCGTGTGCGACCGAAGCTCGTTTGCAGAGTGGTGACCGGGGGCGAGAGAAACTACCCGCCCGTTCGCTCGCCAGCCAGCTCTCCCGCCGTCCTACCTCCCGTTCGCCTAACCGCCCAGTACGCCAGTGTGGTCAAGGTCGATGCCACGAGCGGGAGTTCGTGGCACAAATGCCACGACGAAATTGCCCCTCCACGTAGCTCATTACCCCACCACCAGAGACAACGCCATCCCTATTGTAAAACGGTGGGGTTACTAATAGTTTCCTTTCCCGACGCTAGTTGTACAGAGAAGCCTGTGGCCTGCCACGGTGCTACCATGCGTGCCACTGCCACCATTACAAGATCTTGACACCACTGCTGTACTCAGTCATTCGAGGTGCTCATTGATTTTAAATGGAATGAGGGGATGAGCAACCAGGTTATGAGAAGTAAAACAATAAATATATATGAGTCAATAAATCTTAGTGAACAATGTATAAACGAGCTATACACTAGTTAAGAATAAGTGAGGGAAACATGAGGGATTTTATGACAAATCTGCTGGTCTGATTGGCACTAACGGCTTTACGCTATATATGTGTTATGGGCTAATGTCCATAGTGATTGGGGTTTGAGTTTTTATATTAGGGATTGTTATTTAGAAATGAGTGAAAGAGGTTAGAAAAGGATCTTTAAGTGTCGAGATCTTATATGTCCCGATGATGGTAACCAAGAAGCTTCAAGAATGGAAGTTCCTGTCGATTACAATTCTGAGACTCAATGGTAAATTGTAAAAACATTCAGTTCAAGCGTCGAAACGAAGTTATTTTATCTCTCACTTGAACGCCAGAGCATTTTTCCTCTATAAAAATGTAAATCCTTAATTAAGCTTCTCGAAACTGTCTGCAAGGAAGCAATGTTCAAGAGAATTCTGACACAGAAGCTCGGATTGCAAATGAAGGAAACGAACATGAGGCAAACCAAAATTGAGAGGAATAGGGAATGTGACTAGTATTTATAAAATTCAGAACGCTTCCAGAAAACTACGAGTTATCTAGCAAATATTAGACATTTGATCATGACATACTATTGTAGGTGAATTAACCTTTCAAGATAACCCAGACTCTCCTCCAAAGTATTAGATGTTTTGGAACTAAATCTCATTACACATTTTTTGCTTTGCGTTTTCAGCAACTGACAGTGTTGATGTCGTGTAATTTAATTTTAATAACCGTTTTTAATACGGTGTTTGAGAATGTTCGCGAAACCACCCAATGTCTTTTGTAGAATTCTAGGATTCTGCGGATCTCAGTTTGGGAAGCGCTTCTCTGTGTTATTCCTTCGATACGGTAGTTTACTTTTAGTAAACGCTATAATTATCATTATTATTACATAACAATGTCGCTGTAGGTCGAAAAGAGCGCATTTTGAACACATTGTAGATATTTGAAATAAGTTTTCAAAGGCATTATTTTCTTTGAATAAAATGTTATGGACCCCCGTAACTTGCAATTCAGGTTATCAAAATGCGTTTTTATTATCTCCTAGAGTTAATAAAATGAATTACTGAAAACGCTCACCATTCCCGTCCTTAAAAGAATATACAGATTATATTATCAATCGTCACCACAAATTGAGATATATTTTACCTTCACCTTCTGCGTCCAGATCACTGCAAAATTGTATTAATTACCTTAATGATCTTAGAGACAGCTTAGCAACATTTGTTAGAAAATTTTGGTATTTACATTACTAAGAGTCTTGATTCATCAACTGATTTTTCGATTTTGATTACAAAGCAAACATCAACACTTTGCGGCGGACATCGACATCGGCAATCAACAGGAAAATATTTCTAATGAATTACTTTTTGGGACGGAATAATATCAGCAGTAATACATACATTATCGTCCTTTAATTTAAAGAAAACTATGAGGAGAATCAGCTTAGTATTAACATTTCAGTAGCAGTCCTTCGGGTTGATCAAAGCGAGTAAACTAAAATATCACCAAACGCTCACCTGTAAACAGAAAATAGACCTTATATTAGAATGTTGATAACGTTGATGTGCATGTAAATTTGAGAAAAAAACATCATTTTTTCAACATTTGAATTAGCAACAGCAGCATTGAAACTCTATGAATAATACACATAATGCATATTTAATTTTTATAAACTTAAAATTATAAATAATTTTTCATTTTAAAATATAAAATGATGTACTGAGTTATTATTGCCTCTGATAAGACACACAATATCGAGTTTTTAAATTAAATTACCATTTCTATTCTTTGAAACTTTCAATACGTAAAAATGAGGGTTTTTTTGGGGTGAAATTGGCATATGAAAGCACTATAAACTACCATTACAAATTGCATGTAAGTTATTATTAACATTAAATATGCAATAACGCGTTAATTTATAACTACCATGTGTACATCTTGAACAGTACATAATTTATGTTAAATATTCACAAACAAGAAATAAAATAGCAGAGGATATTAAACTGAGATTTTGAATTATTATTTTCACTTAAGTTTAAATAAGTGTTCACAGTATCTTCTAAATATCCCTAAATAATTTTATTTCAAGAATAATAACTTGTGAGTCTGTCATTTCACCAGTTTCCAAAGTTCAAATAGTTATTTATGCACCAAGGGTGTTATAAGGGTTCTAATGATCGAGCGACGACAAAAAATTCGAGGCTTTTCTCTCAAGGACGTTTATTCGCCAGAGATCATTAGAACTAGTTAACGCTCGTGATACATACAAGATTTTATTTTTATGAAATTTTAATGGTTTGGATTTTCTTATTTACTAATGAACTTGATGTTAACTTGACACGAATTGTCTTTTCATATTTCTCTTCCATAATTCTCTTCATAACAGGACACATAGCATCGTTTCATACAGTTTTCATATTTCTCTCGCAAACACGATCCTCTCGACCTCGGAAAGTTATGCAAAGTATATCGAGCTCCGTATATAAGGCAATATCGTCCAATAACGT
Organism: Acheta domesticus; assembly: GCA_031308135.1. Classification (NCBI taxonomy): domain Eukaryota; kingdom Metazoa; phylum Arthropoda; class Insecta; order Orthoptera; family Gryllidae; genus Acheta; species Acheta domesticus. Next base: position 56,719,608 of record JAHLJT010009355.1, on the reverse strand, counting down.
AACAGTAAAAAAATTAACATGTTTGTCTCTTGCCTCCCTTCTTTCTTATACCATATTCTTGCAGTTTGTCCTCAAACTGATGACATTTCCTGTACATTAATCTTCTTTTCCTGATGGAGCTATTCTTTACGCAAAAGCCTCTACGAACGCATCTCCCTTGCTGTTGGGCAGTCAGGATCGTCGAGGTCGTACGATTTATTCCTCGGCACTCTTTCTTCGGCGCGGCGCGTTCTTTAAATGACTGTTACGGATCCCGCAGTGTCGTGCAGAGCGGCGGGATGCCTACTGCTGAAGTCGAAGGGGAATACATTTTGTGAAGAAAGAAAAAAAAGGATACAAGTAGAGCACAAAGATTAAAAAGCCATTTGGTATGCAGTAGGTAAGTACTCAACAAAGCTTAAGTATATCAAAAATGTAATAACTTAAGAACTCAATAAACTAGACATTCCTTTAAAAGGTCAAACTTTAAGATTCACGAAAAATTCGACGATAAAATTTCAAGACTCACCACATTTTAGGCGTAATTACTTACTTATTTACCTATTACGTACAAATAGCAATAGGTAAATAAAGAAGTACATATAAGAATCAACGAGGAACAAGGATCTTGCTGTATTTTAGTAATATTTCCTATCTTGGAGGGGGGGAGAAACTAAATTCATGAATCGTGGTCATCTTTGAAGATTGGGTAAATTATATAAATTACTATTTCTCTCATAATTCCAAATTTCACGGCAAATCAGGAAATCTAATGAAGTTAAAAACATGTGTAGATTGTGACATGCTTCCACAAATGTTAAAGACTGTTTACCCTTTTGGTATACTACTACGTAGAAGCAAATCCTCGTAAACGAATATTTCACATCATAAGTTTTTCTAGGCAAACTTTTGGAGACACCAGGAAAGTAAGATCGTTAGAAATATTGAATTAGTATAAGTATATATAAAAGCTTAGAAGCCCAACAAATAAAGTTATATAAAACTTACAAATAAAGTTACATAAATATATCTCGCGTTTTACATGAAGAAAATTGTTAATTTTTGTTTCATTTATTTACTTACCCAGGCCATCAATTTTGCTTTACAGGAATAAAAGAAGTCTTTCCTTTCATTGTTATAAAGTCATAATATTCGCAGTTGTTTGGATTTAATGACCAAGGCCCCCTTGCCCAATTGAGTAATAAACGGTGATAAATATTGTACGATTAAGAGATGGCCTTGGAAACGCGGATCAGGTCAGAAGTGCTTACGCCGTCGACAGTGGCGATGGTGGCGGCGGCGACGGCGGCGGAAGGGGCAGAGCGGGAGGCAGCTGCTTCCGGCCGGTGTCGGAAGTGAGTGGTGGAGGCGATGGCGGCGGAGGCGGCGGCGGCGAGAGCACCGAGGCAGGGGTCGCAGCGCCGGGGCAACGGCTCGGAAAGGGGATATCAGGCCTCCGTAATTGAATTGAGTGGAACACTTGGGAGGCAGGGAAGGGGAGGGAAGGGTCGAGGGCGACGACGCGGGGTGGGGGTGGGGGGAATAGAAGGCGCTACTAAGGAGAAACATCTGGACACCTCGTGGTCGGGAGGCGAAGCATCTTTTCTCATTGCCGCCTCTTTCTTCAAGCTCGTGCTCCCTTCCCGTGGTTTAGCTAGGCGCTAACGTAGAACATTTCACGCCCAAACTTAATTTTCTTGCCAATCCATTACTGCGACATTCTATTCGTTGGGCTTATTACCCATTCCCTCGTTTCAACACCTACACATTGATTAATTTTGCTTTCTGTTTATTTTTCCGCTCTATGCATTTCTAGTTTCAACAAATACTTAGTTCCATCGATACATTATTTCATTTTGAATTAAAAATTATTTACCTCTCTTTTTATATTACTTATTCCCATCTTTACAACATGCACAGAATTATTCGTCTTATTCGTGGCTTTTATTTGCTTTCAAAATAATTTTGTTCGCTCCCACAAGATACAAAATGACAAAAACAACGTAAGTGCATCATTCATTTCTGCGTCACCTTTCTCCCTGGGCGGAAACAGTCTCTCCCACCGACATTCATCCAATTGGCTCCGGTGCCTTTGTCCCTGGACGGAAACAGTCTCTCCCACCGACATTCATCCAATTGGCCCCGGTGCCTTTGTCCCTGGACGGAAACAGTCTCTCCCACCGACATTCATCCAATTGGCTCCGGTGCCTTTGTCCCTGGACGGAAACAGTCTCTCCCACCGACATTCATCCAATTGGCTCCGGTGCCTTTGTCCCTGGACGGAAACAGTCTCTCCCACCGACATTCATCCAATTGGCTCCGGTGCCGCGTCGGCTCCGCTTCCGCAGCTTCCGGAAAATGAAGATCCGCGGCTCCCGGAGCACGCGGCTCTTCGGATTCCGTGGAAATTGCCTGGTGGGCGGTTCCGAGAGCCTCCTCGCGCGGCCGCTGGCAATATCTCGCCACGCTTCGTTAGGTGCGTTCTTTCATTTCGATCCTTCTCGAGATAAACACTGTCGACACGCTTTATGAGTTCTGCTGAAATGTATTCTTCGAATGCGAGTGCCTTCAGTTGTCGGATTCGTTTCCTCATGTCAGCCCTGAAAAGCATCTATACGCTTCCCCGTATTGAAAGATGAGCTTGGGAGGGTTAGACATCGTAAGAAATATCCGTTGATTCCGTCTCATGAGATTTCAGATCGGAATTTCTCATCAGAGGTAAGAGAGAATCGTGATCATTTGTGCCGTGTATGGCAATTTCTTGCAAATAATACGGGCGATTTAACTTTTTGACCCAGGCAAGAATGTCAGTCAATCATGTACTCCAAGGTTTATCGAAAACGTTTGAAGTTTTGTCACAGTACATGTATATTTTATAAAATCTGAATTGATGACCCTCGTGCAGATACTATAATGTAAGTCACGACCGTGTTTGTGTATCGAACTGATGTGCAAACTGTTCTATACATTGTAAACATTTTACTGCCAATCTCTTACACTTATTAAAATTTACAATAAAATAATTAACTTGTCTCTCAGAACCTATGGTTTTTGGTTTGAGAGACTATGCTAATAAAATATGCTAATAAATGCTAACATTTTTAACTGCTTCTCACAAACTAATATCGTAAAATATGATCAGTATATATTCCCACATTCACCTAGTATTATTAATTAACCTAATAAACGATTTTTTAAACAACATGGAATTATAAAATAGTATATAAATATGCCCCATTGATGACCAGTAAGGGCAGAATAGTTATTTGTAAACTTAATATTCACTTATCTAACTTCCTCATTTAAAAAACGATCTTTCAGAACGTATCCTCAAAAAACAGATAAGTCACGAGGTAATGTTCTAGGAATAGAGGTGCTTGTTTTTTCAAGCTGAAGTTTGCGATTTTAACAGTCCAGGAACAAGCCATCATGACAAACTTCATTCCAATAAACACATGTTCTCTATTTCTTTCAGTACTGAAGTTTGTGAACCATATGGCTGTAACTATTTCTTGACGTGCTATTCTTTCCTTGTGTTATTCTAGCACTTTCACTACTTTTATGAACGTGCATCCAAGGCAAAACACTTGCCCTACTTACATATTCCACTTCGATATTCTACGCAATCTCACTGGAATACGGTTACGCAACTATCAACTTCATTACATTCCCTCATAAAAATTTGTCGACACATTATCATCAACAGAAAGTATTGTACATCGTCGAATTTCTAAATTTGCTCTAATCTATATATTCGTTCCGAGAGTGTCAATTATTCACGCACGAAAATGAAAATGTTTAACAGATATTTACGTCGGTTTCTTAAATGTCCTTCGTTAAAGTTTTTAATGAAACTTGGGAATAGCTTTTAATCACCATTAAATCTTCGCATATGAATTGGCCAGACAGTGAAGTTTGGGAAAGTAAAAAATGAAAATCGAAAAAACGAATACAAATATCAGCCAAACATTATTATTCGTACCTCTGTGCAACGCGAGAACGAACGTTTCCTGGTGATATTGAGGGTCCTTGACGCGGAATTGAAGCTGTATATCGATAGCAGAGACGAATGAGAAGTCATTACAGAAATGACATGTGCCAAAAATATTGAAATCTACTGATTTAAATGACGTCGACAAATGACAGATTGTGATGGCTTGGCGCCTGGAAACAAGCATCGTGGAAATGACGGAGCTGGACGGCTGTTGCGAGCTTCTGCCGTAAACATCAATGTAAAGCGGTGGAAGACCAGTGAAAACACGTGTAGACGAAAAAAGCGAGATTTAAACGTCTCATCAAAGAACGTGGCCGTCGGACGGTTACCCGCTCTGAAAAGAAAGATATTCTGCGATCTAAGGTAGATCTGGCAGCAGAGTACAATGCTGGCGCAGAGTTTTGGAGCACACTGTTTTGTAAAAGTTGATGAAGATTGGATCTTCCCAGGAGACGGCCCCTGTGTGTTCTTGTGAATTGTCTGTTGACCTAACTTCTCGGTCATTTAAGGTTTCAAGGGAAATGGGTTCATCACGACTGGATCATGAATCAACAGAAACGTGTTGTCTTTCCGGATAAATCACTTATCTTCTTATATCAGGTCGATCATCATGACCAGTTACGCAGTGTTTCTTGCGAACGGCTGTTCAACACATGCACCGCGCCAGGTACACAGAGCGGGAGTGCTGTATTTTGCTATGAGGGACATTCACACCGGCTTACCTGGCACCTGTGGTGGTAATTGAAGACACCAGAAAGAGGGCTACTGAAAACTGCTTGCGGACCACCCGCTTCCCTTTCAGGTAGATATCTTCCCCGTACCTGGTCCAGCGGAATAAGTATACGTGAAATATGGAAAGAATCACGCTACATTGGTTTGATAAGCATGATAATAAAGTGATGTTTACGCCTTGGCCATTAATTTACTTGATATCAACCCTATAAAACACTTTCATGATGTAGAGATAAGCACCGCGCCCTCAAGCAATCGGCCCGAGTGTTTAGAATTGGGTGTTTTGTGTATGAATAGCAAGTGACATATACCTCTGAAAACCAAAGGAGAACGTGCGGATCTATTCTCAAATGATTTGATTCCCAAAAGTGGACCAAATGGTAGGTGGAGGTGGTACCAAATGGTAGGTGGACCAAATGGGAGGTAGGTACATCACTCAGATCGTAATAAGCAGGTGGTCCTAACGTTTTTACTCCAGTGTACTTTGACAGTGTATTTTTAAACTTTCATGTATTTCATTGCGAAAATTTCTATCAAAACATTCAGAAGGTAGAAATTAATACTTTATTAACTAATTTGTTCAAAGGTGGTGATGATAATTTTTCATATTTATCTCATTCCTTGTAACTTATCCCCAACCACTTATTCTAATTCTTGTTTTTACTATGTCCTCAAAAACTGATTAAAATTTTCAATATGTAGACATGAATCCAAACATCCAAACATCATTTAAATTGCACAAATTACAATGAAAATGTGAAAACACGTTGAACTTACGAAGTCGTTTGCTTTGAAGTACAAAAAAACGTTTCAATGACAAAAATCCCTTGTATACGGGTCACTTTATTCCGAACAGTTTATCGTCACAATCAGAGTTCCGAAGACGACTCCTGCAGATTCCGTCAAACTGCATCAAAAATCTCTTCGATTTCATTCCGCCGGCGGTAATATCCCTTCGGACTGACACAACGGGGCGGCGCGCTTTCTTTTGTTTCACAATAAGCGAGCAACGGCGGCGGCGACGAGCGCTCTCGACCTCGGCGCAGGGAGCGCGCGGGGGTTGCCATGGCGACCGGAAACGTCGTGTCAAAACAAGGCGCGCGCGGCTGACGCCCCGTCGCGCGGCCAGAGCGCGCCCAGCCACCCGGCGCCACGCGCCACGCAGCACTCTCGACACAGGCGCCACTGGCACCTCACTACAATACAGTACTGCCATAGGATTATATAATCATAATAAGACCCAGAATTACTTACGCCTGTCCTACATGGATTATTTTTTTTATTTAATAGGTAATTATAACACATTTATATATAACCTCAATTCTTTTTAACTATGTGACTAGGCTGAAGGCCTTTAAGCCATTACAATACCTACATCCTACCGCATGCTAACCTTTCGAATTCCGGTGTTCACCTCTGATGGTCTCTTCATCGCATCAAAGCCGCGGAAAGGATATGGCTGATGAATAAAACCCTGAAGGGGGAAAAACCTGCTGGCAGAAGACGAGTACAAGCTAAGCTACTAAATTTTTTTCTGAACTATTTATTTCCTGGCGTGGGCATCTTCTCCATCTAGTCTTTGGCCTTCTCAGCCCCTGAAATCAAACAGCGCCACAGAAGATCGCCCGCACCACCGCCTCTCCGATCAATTTACTACTGATTAACTTAATTATCGTTTACTGATTAATTTAATTATTACTGACTAACTTACTAATTAATATTAGTGATTAGCATTACTGATTATCATTACTGATTACCTTACTAATTAATATTAGTAATTAGCATGGATTAATGCCGCCAAGACCAATATTCGCATACTCCAAATCATTCAAAACCAATTTCTGAGATCCATTACTAACGCCTCATGGTTAATTTCCAATAATCAGCTTCATAAGGAATTCAATATAGAATCGTTAGATCATCACATCACATACCTTGCCACAAATTTCTATTTTAACATCCATCATATTCCAGCACTCTCCGAATTCAGACTCACGAAAAACCCAAGCCATAGAACGAGAATCCAAAATAATTATCCATTCCATATTTTCCAAATCAAATTCGCAAACATAGAACCAGATTAGTGGGACACCTCCCCATTGTACAGTATGTAAGCTTAGAATAAGATAGTGAGTAAGTATCAAAATTACATATGTAAAATTTAAATAACTACCTATGTGTCTACCTTCAGGAAAAAATAAAAAAGGCGCCACTGAGGGAGGAGGAGAGGGACACGCCCCATCATTATTTTTACTTTCTCGCTACAGAGTAGAGAGGTAACTTGAACGGCGTGACAAATCTAAGAAGCAGGTTCATGTGTTAATATAATATTGCGTGGCCGTTACAAATAATGGGAGAAAGTATGAGCTGTTGTAAGCATCACTAGCTACTATTAACTTAAAACTTAAATTCACTAGATGAAATTTACCCATCAGTCTGTTCCGGGACCATTAATGATAGTTTTGTCGAGCTTCCTTCACAGAAACGACTGAATAACGATATTGTCTGCTACACATATTGAGATTTGTTGATCCTTATCAATAGAGACGAGTTAACCACCAGATTAACTGCAGCTACCACCCCTTAACAATTTGTGACCTAATGAACATAAAATAGGTAACGTATGACATAGGTCACTCAATATCATAACGTTACTCATAACGTTAAAATCACTCAATATTATTTGTCAATATGTAAGTATATTTTCCTTTATTTATTATATATTTATTTATTTTATTATATTATTGAATTCATGAATAGTTGCGATATAACTCGATATTTTTAATGTACAGCATGTATATTGTTATTTCCAAAAATCAATACAAATTATGGCTCATTCCGCGAATTTATACCATTTAAATCACTTCCCATGTTATATGTTCCCATATGTTACTGTTCCCATATGTTATGTGCCAGAGACGCCCATTACTCACGTCAAAAATATTGCCTCACACCAACGCAAGTTGACTCAAAAATCGTTTGAGGCGATAGTACTCTATGAAGAAATTCCGTAACGACTGTGTGCAACAAACGGTAACCGCCTCCTCGGCAAAATTTGCTTTGCTCTTTTCCCCCACGTCATTGGGGCAATGCTATAGCACAAAGAAGAAGTTGCCTCAGAGTTCAACATACATCAGGCTAGGTGGCCTGGGCAAACGCCCATAAATCCCTTAGCTCATATATCTGTTTGGGATTGTTATTTCATCATGAAGAACTACCCTCACAAAGCCCACCACTGACACACATTCACTTCGACAGCGGAAGCCACCCGTGTTTCGAAGTCTTCCGTCATTTTCCTTCGTAACCTGTCTTTTCAAAACAAAGATTCTCTTTGATAACGGTTTCTCAGTAGAAGGATTAAATTGAACGACACTCAATTTTTGTAGCAATATTTTAAAGCATATTGATCTGTTCTTGTTCCAGAAGAGTCTAGATATATTTTTATTTCTTGTAATTTTCACCGAAACAAAAAATGGGTGTCTGTTCCCTTTAGAACTATTATTTAAAATTATTTTCTCGTATTATATGATTTTAAGACATGTATGTCCAGCTTCTGTGTCCACTGCAGTACACAGATAAGATAAAAAAAGGTTTATAAAGTCAAATAATGACGAACTCGCCCATCACACAATACTCATGTAAACCATAAAAAATGATTAACACAATGTTTACAACTTCCAAAACCATTCAAACAAAAACAGTACGTTCAAATATGCAATACTGTGTACCACAGTTCCTGAAATTCTGCGCCTATAATGAGAAACTACAGTCGAAGATACTCATTATTTTTCCATTTATTAAAACGCTGCATCTAATAAAAGCTTACGGTCTAATTTTAACAAGCATATTTATATTTATTTGCATATTTATTTCAACTAATATGTTATTTACAATTTTTTGTATACCAGCATTATAAACGACCTTTTCTATTGCAAGAAATTGTTCATAAAAGGACATTTTACAAATGATGACGTATTATCATTTTACTGCACGAATGATTGCATATCAAGATTCAGCCAATCGCAGCGAGAGAATCATGAGTGGTAGCGGTAAGCGGAGCAGCCGTCCACAGTTTTTTCGCAAAGATGTCTAATACCCGAGACATCACAAGAAAGCTGTTTCGCAAAATTTAAGTTTAATTGTCTTATAAATATATAATGCTGTTATACGAAAAATAGATTATGTAACTCGTTTATAATGATATTTATTGTATTCATACAATTTTCAAAACAGTACTCATGAAATAAAGCTTAACATTATAAACTAATTGCTTAAAGTACTTTAAATAACTCAAAACATTCTTGGATGACTCCCATGCATCCCAAAACTTTTAAAGTAGGTAATACGGTTTGACATACAAATATATTACTTCTTAGTTCGTATGTAAATGTGCTGCGAACGATTTTAACATAAAGTACGTGTAACCTAAGAATTAAAATGTTTTTTTAATATATTCCAAAGCAGCAACAGACATCCCCTTGGGCTGTTATGAACATTGAAGGGCAAGGTTGCGAAACCGCGTAATCGCTCAGCGCCCGCTGGGAATCCGCTGATGGGCGCGGGGAGGCCGTGCAGGGGCGCGCCACTCCGCTGATGGCAATTCCTGAGATTACTCCGAGGCGCGGGAAGGTGGCGTAAACGACTGCGCTTTTGAGGCGAGCGACCTTTGTTCCCAGATGCTCAACGGGCGTGAAGGACCACACTCGTTGTTCTGATATTTATTATTTAAATGGATAATTACAGATAAATAGTTCCATTTAAATTTGAGACATTCCACTTTTTTATTGCCCTTGTAATTGTTGTAAACGTAACGTTTCGGCTATACATTCGTTCTAACTAATTCGTTCATACTATAGTTTAGATTTAAAAAAATTGATTCCAACCATTTTTGAAAAGGTAAGCTTCTGAAAACTTACATAAGTATATAATATGTTTGATTTAAAATGTATATAACGTAAATAATTTAAATTTAACAACGGATTCTGACTATTTTTATAAGAACAATAAAAGTGGAATGTCTAAAATTTAAAGGGAACTATTTATTTCTAATTATAAAGTAAGACATTCGTTAAAATAAGATAATAAAGTTAAATGGATAATGTAATATGGACTTCTGGCAGAAATTGGATGCAGGCAAATTGATCTGCGTGTGATGTATTTTGGGCCTGATGTAGATCTGTAGTTGATCTGTAAACACCAAATATTCTAATCAATTATTAAACAATTAATTTCAAATAAAAATTTGATCAAGACGAACAATTGAATTACTTATAATTTAAGCACTTGAAAGGCAAATACGCTTTAACCTTCCAGTAATGCTTTCTTCACATTTTGACGGTTTGTATATTCAAGAGTTACGTCATGTTTTACCTACCTAGGAGTTGATGACAATATAAAACCTTGTACTTTTAATATACTCAAACGATATTTAATTAATATTTCTTTCAGAGGACATGTCCACTTAAATACAAAAGAAAGAGCACACAATATTAAATGTTAATGTCACATAAATTACACAAATTCTTTCGGGGAATTTAAAAAAAACATTTCAACTTCAAGTAAAATGTATAAGGGAAGCGAGAAATTAAAATGAAATTTATTACGCAAAAGCAGTAAAATATATAATTTCTTTAGTATTACCTGACCCTATCTGCGTGTTTTCCAAACAATTTTATCAACTACTTTCAATCATACACATGCATATTACTGCCCACATCGCAGCCTCCTCAATCAGCACATTTTGGTTTCCAATTCTCCAAAACAACCCGACCGCTCCACTCAGATGTTTTAAAGTGATTATTATTTTCGAGAACAACTCCACTGGACTACGAATTATTATCTTCTTTTTCGCCCCGCTATATATTCTGGGTCTCGGCTTACGTCATAACCGGTTGTCTTTTCGAATAACCCCCTCACTCATAGGCCCAATATTTCATACGTCACCATCACCTTTCTCACTCATACTTCCTACGTCACCATCATCTTTCTCACAACCGCCTATGTCATCAGCGCCTATGCTACCTGCGAAGACATCACCGTTATCAGAAAAAATTTAATTATCACCATCATCACACCAGTCAACCATCAACACAGTCGCCGACATTTTCCATGGAACTCTCTCACAAACTCTTCTTACAAAAATCTTTCACTTGACCCACCAATCAAATTTCTTACATTCTACCACGTCCACCAAGCTACAGCACGTCACAAACCCCCAAAGTCTCCCCGGCCACGAACCTGGACGTCATCTGTTTCACCATACTCCGTCCGCCGGGTATCACCTACCCACTACGGGCAACTTCTGCTACAGCCGCCCACCCACACTCACCCACATACATGAACGCACCCGCACAGCAGTCCTCGAAATTAAAAGTCACCCGCAATAATTCCACGCAAGCGTCACGGGCGCGCGCGGAAATTAATTGCACTGTCCATCCGCCCCGGGGCTACCGCCGGGCCGCGGATCCGGCCGTCAATCCCTCAGCCAGCGCGGCGGGGCGCGGCGGCAGAGTAGAGGCGAGGAGCGGCGGCGGGACAGCGGGACCGGGCAGTGGGGCGGGGTAGCGAGACGGGGCAGTGTGGCGGGGCAGTGGGGCAGGACGGTGGGGCGGGGCTTTTGGGGCGGGGCACTGGGGGCGGGGCATTGGGGGCGGGGCATTGGGGGCGGGGCATTTGGGACGGGGCATTTGGGACGGGGCAATTAGGGCGGGGCTGTGGGGCGGGGAAATGAGGTGAGGCTGCGGGGCGAGGGACGGGGTGAGGCCGCGGGGCGGGGAACGAGGCGGTGATGGGCGGGGATGGACAGGAGTGGGCGGGGAGGGGATGGGGTGGGCGGGGTGGGGCGGGGATGGGCGGGAGTGGGTGGGAGTGGGCTGGGCGAGGCTGGGCGGAGCTGCGCGGGGTTGAGCGGGGCTGGACGGGGCTGGGCGGGGAAAGGCGGGGCTGGGCGGGGCTAGGCGGGGCTGGGCGGGGCTGGGCAACGCGGAGCTGGGCAGGGTTGGGAGGGGCTGGGTGGGGCAGGTCGGGGCGGGGAAGCGGGGCGGGGAAGCAGGGCGGGGAGGCGGGGGGAGTGGGGACGGGGAGGCGCGGCGGGGCGGCGGGTCGCGGCGACAGAGCACGGTGGCCGCGGGCGCCGGACTCTCTGTGAAGGGCCTGTGCGTAATGGGCGGCGCTTAGGGCAAGGTGCTTCATGTGCGCGGAGCGGCGCAGGATGTGTGCCTGTCCCCTGCCGCGAGCTCGCTCACGTGGTTACGCGTTGGCAAATTTGAGTACGACACTGGCTATGATGTTGGAGCTGGGTGGATGCTAGGTCGTATGAGTGTATTTCGTGAGTTAGTGTGATGTTGTGTACTCGTATGTGTGTTGCAGAGATCCCACCAGGAGTTGGGGGGGTACTACTGTTATAGTTTACAGCCGATTTGATGTTTTCTTATAAATAACTTCTCAATTATACTCAATAAAAAGTGCTTTCTTATTCGTAAGCAAACTTAATATTTATAACGTTAAAAATTGATATCATATTGAATGGCTTTCATTATCATTGAAAATTATTAAAACTATTACAAATTTTGCTTTTACTAGGTATCATGGGGTTTGGGGTGCCTTAGCCCTCTCAGCCCTTCCCCCACTGCATACGCTACTGAATGTGTGTTTGTGTGTGTGTGCGCGCTCACAAGCGTTAGCGAGGGTATTTGTGTATGCAAAACACAGGGAGATTAGGTGAGACGCTTTACGTTTACGAGAGGGGGATATGGACGCTCGTTCTGCTTAGTTCGTCGAACATCCAGATTTGAATATTTCAGGGAGGTATTTTTATGTGTGAGCGAAAAAAATCAAAAACAAAGGAAATATATCTTCGGCCAGAAAGCGAACATACGCAGTTTACGAGCGGAAAGAGAATATGCACTAAAATGAAACTGGAAATCCGTGAAAAAAGGCGAACGACCGTAAAAATTATTATTTTTCCGTTTGTTTTTTCAGAGTAGATACAGAGAATTTCTGCTCCATATTCATTTCAACTTAAATGAATCATTATTTCTCTACCTACATACATTGGAAATTCTAATTAAACGTGTATATAAAAGTGAATTCAGAGTAGTGGTGTATGGAAATAAATTTACAAGGTAAGTATAAGGAATTTTGGCGGCATATGACATTAATAACAGCTTAAAGAGAGTAATGCATTTTTGGTATACAATAATGTTCTCAGACCCCACAATTTACAATTTTATATTTGAAACATTTGAATAATAATTGCAAACAACATTCCAAATAACGTTTAAACAAAATTCTAAACAATAAAATAGTCAAGTTCATTGCGCGCCTGTACTAAGCACTACGGAATTCAACGAATTATTCCTTACATGTTTTCTCTAATTACGGGGGAAAAGCTTGAAGCAGAACTCATCAGTTTGAGTTCTTATCATTGAAATATTTTAGCATTGGATGAGCGGCGCTCCGAAGGTGCCGGAGAGGCTCATGGGGCTTCAGGACGCGACGAGAAGCCAATTTTCGTATTAAAGAGAACTTCGTAAGGCGAGAAAGTAAAAATGTAACTTACTGACATTCTATACTAACGAAAGTTATTTAACCTATCAATTGATTACGTTATATGTATTAACTATAAGTTAATAAAATGTGCATTTTATATTAAGTGTAAATGGAAAATTTTTATAAGAAAACATCAAGTCGGCTTGAAGCTATATCTCCCCAATAATAATAATAATAATAATAATAATAATAATAATAATACGAAAATGCTAAAGGTAAGAGAGTGATAGAAACAGCGAATTCTGTCTTAAATGAGGTTGTACAGACCTCAAGTAGAGATCTAGATATTACTGAAATCAATCACATCGTGTATGCAACTGGATATCTAGTATCTCAGATAATCTTGGGGCCAGCCAAGAACACCGATGGCCGACAGCCAGACAGAGTAAAAAGCTCCGTACCTCCATGGATGAAAAGAATTATGAAACGGATAGCCGACACACGGCGTGAAATATCACTCCTAGCCGAGGCATCTTCTAAGTCAAACCACACGTATAAAGTTCAACAAAAAGTACTCCATGTTGAACAAAAATACTTAATTGACAATGACACAACAAGGCTAATGGTAGCTGAAAAGCTAAAAGAGAAAATCCAAGCATGGGCTCAACGAATAAGACGGTACAAACGTAGAGAAGATTTCCGTGTACAGAACCGGTTGTTTGAAACAGACGCGAAGAGATTCTATCGCAGTCTGACTCAAAAACCGAATGGCAATGCTGCCCCTCCTTCAAAAGATGACGTCGAAACATTTTGGTCAGGGACCTGGGAGGAAACCAGATCCTACAACAAAGACGCATCGTGACTCCAATCTGAACTTGATGCTGCCAATGGACTCGTGGAAACAGTGGAACATGTTCAAGGATTCTCGAAAGAGGACCTATGCCAAACAATTAAGAATACGGGAAACTGGAAATCCCGTGGGGTTGATAAGATTCAGATTTACTGGATTTAGAAATTAACAGCTGTACATTCTCATCTAGCAAAGGCTGTTAATAAAATTTTAGAAAACCCTAAGGAACTCGCCGAATGGCTCACTCGCGGCATCACGTATTTGCTCCCCAAAGGAGGAGACAGCACTTTGGCGAAGAACTACAGGCCAATTACTTGCCTGCCAGTAATGTACAAACTTATAACTGCAGCCATAGCTGACAAAATGTATAGGCACCTTAGAGAAGAACCATCTGTTGCCAGTTGAACAGAAAGGATGTCGTAAAGGTTCCTATGGCTGTAAGGAAATCTTGCTTCTGAATAAAATAATTTTGAATGATGTAAAGAAACGAAAACGTTATTTAAGCATGGCTTGGATTGACTACCAGAAGGCCGTTGAGAGTGTACCACACGATTGGATTTTGAAGACCCTGGAGATCTATCGATTTCATCCTAGACTTGCTGAGTTTTGCAAGGCTAGTATGAACTCGTGGAGCACCAGGGTACTAATCCACAGCGGAAAGGGAGTAGTAGAAACAAGAAGTATTCAGATTAACAGGGGAAATTTTTCAAGGAGATTCACTATCCCCTCTGCTGTTTTGCATTAGTTTGATTCCTCTATCGAGACAGCTGTCGCACACTGACTTTGGTTACAAGCTCCATGGTGACAAAAGGCCTGTATCACATTTATTTTACATGGATGATCTGAAAGTATTTGCTAAGAATAAAGCGATTCTCTCCCAAATGCTGTCTGTCATCAATGATTTTAGCAATGACATCTGCATGAAGTTTGGTCTTGACAAGTGTGCAAAAGTCAACTTAAAAAGAGGCAAAATGACCACGTCAGAGAACATTGAAGTTGATAGACACGCTGTGATCCAAGATCTTGAGCCAGGTAAAAATTACAAATATCTGGCCATTGAAGAATGTGAGACAATCTCGAACGACACAATGAAAGAGAGAATTCGCAAGGAGTATTACAGAAGAGTGAGACTTGTCCTGCAGTCCGCTCTAAACTCAAGGAATAAAATATCAGCAATAGGTAGTTTGGCGGTGCCTGTAGCCGAATACTGTTTCGGACTAGTAGACTGGACTGAGCAGGAAATTCGCATCATGGATCGAAAAACCAGAAAACTGCTTACAATGCATCATGTTGCCCACCCCCGAGCTGATGTACATAGACTTTATGTGTCACGTAAAGAAGGAGGAAGAGGCCTGAGACAAATTGAAGCCTCCTGGCACAATGCAATAACCGGGATGGGAAAGTATGTAGTCAAGACGACCCACTAATGAGGCAGGTCATGAAATCTGACCGAAGAATGGGAAACAGAGGCATTGTAAGTGTAGCAAGAAGCATTGCGAACAAGACTATGCAAGACAACCAGAATGACAGAGACACTGAACTTCTGATGCTACTTTATATGAAATTTGAGACACAAAAAAGTTAAAGAAATCGTGGAGAGACAAACCACTCCACGTACAATATCTGAAAACGAATGGACAAGGTGCAGATCAATAAAGATCAATCATTTATGTGGCTTAAAAGGGGAAGAATGAAGCCAGAATCCGAAGCACTTGCCCGCTGAATCCGCTGCCCAAGATCGGGCCTTGAGAACACGACATTATGATAAAGCGGTTCTCAAAAATTTCCCAAGATGATAAATGCCGCATTTGTCAAGAACACGTAGAAACCATTGATCATATTGTCTCAGCTTGTCCAATCCTAGCAAAAGACCGAATACTTGAAAAGACACGACAGGGTGTGTAGTTACCTCCACTGGCAGATCTGTACCTGCCTCGAAGTTCCGAACACATGCCCCAAGTGGTACGAACACTCACCGAAACCGGTGACGTCTGTTGGATTGTGTACAATATTGTACGACCAACAAATTCAAACTGATCGCACGATAGCGGCAAACAAACCGGATATAGTCATCCGGGATTTGGAGAACAAATCGTGTTTACTTGTGGATGTTGCTGTACCTTGCGATCAAAACGTCGTTACCAAGGAGGCGGAGAAACGTCTTAAATACAAGAGTTTGGAAATCGAGATCAGCCGAATGTGGGGACGTAAAAACACAGAGTCGTCCCGATAGTTATCGGAGCTCTGGGATTTCTTCCGCAAAATTTGTGTAAGAACTTGTCTAAACTCCCAAGTAATTCAAAAGACTGGGAAGTGCAAGAAATTGCTTTATTTGGAACAGCCACTATTTTGCGCAAAGTATTGTAGAAGCACCGACTGGCACCGGATCTGCTCCTTAGGTAGCTGGTTGCAACCTGGAGTAGATTTTATATTCAGCCGACACATAACATCTTTAGTCGTGATGTAATGGAATAATAATAGTAATGACTGGGAAGTGCAAGAAATTGCTTTATTTGGAACAGCTCACATTTTGTGCAAAGTATTGTGGCACCGACAGTCCCTAGATCTGCTCCTTAGGTAACTGGTTGCAACCGGGAGTAGATTTTATATTCAGCCGACTCACAACATCTGTAGTTGTGATATGGAATAATAATAATAATAATAATAATAATAATAATAATAATAATAATAATAATAACAACAATAACAACAACAATGCTAATACGTCTTTGATTCGAAAACATTAAAAATGATCCGAAGAAATCTAGGAACACTGATAAAGAATCTAAGAGCGTCTGCTTAACTTCGAGAGAAAAGTCCAAATCCATTTTCATTTTGGTGGTTCAGTCCGAACGTGCTTTGCGCCACGTGATCAAAATTATAGACTGCATCCTCGTTAGGTTGAATTCAAGGTTCTACCAAAAAGTAGGAAGTAGCGAATCGTATGCCATGTTTCAATTGCCGCCAGAGCACTTCGAAACTCTTCTTTTCAGCTCTCTCCATTCCTACGACTAATAAGCATCGTTTCTTCGGAGGACAACTTCCCAAACACCACTCATTGTATCCTGGATTTTAGGAAACGTTTTTAGAAGAAGCTTTTGAGAGAGAAAGCGTGCACAAAAGGACCGAGCTTTTACGGGAGATCACCAATCTGGGAGCGTTTTCTTTAGAAAAAGAGCGCGCTGTTGGATCTTCTTCCGTAGATTATCCAAGGAGGGACATCGTTTCCGCGTGTTTTGGCTGGCCTGCTTTGCATCGTTAGTATTTCCATAGTGTTCACTCCAGATCTTTTGAATATTTTAATGCTAGAATTATTCATTATTAACTCTAGAATTCATACCGAGGTGACTCGTCACCCCACAAAGAACAATATTCTTCGACCATTTCTATGAATTGCTTTAAATAGACCCGCCACCACATGTATTCCTTCATTTCGTGGGATGCTTTCACTCACTAGCAGGCTGTGCGACTGAGCGTGATTGAAACTGTGCAAACCTTTCAGAAAACTCTTGGGATGGCAAGTAACCCCTGGTATGCACGCACGTCAGTAAGATTGTTTAAAACAAGTTTATATCATTGCTTTAGTTATGGCTGTAAAGACTGATAATGTAAGTACTGACGAACGTATAAGAACATTGTTAGAAGAAGATGAGTTCTTTGATGGTTATGAGAGCGATATTAAAAATGAGGAATTTGAGGATAGTGTCGAATTGTGTTTACATCATCCGAGTGAAGAGTGTGCTGATTCAGAACGTGATGAGGATATTGTCGAAATGTTACGTTGTTGAAAGGCGAGAATGGCTATAATTGATGAAATAATCCTTCCGCACATTCTAGAACACCTGCAAGAACTAATACGCTCCGAATCCCAGGTCTGAAAGGCAGGATAACTAAAATGCTGTGATATACAAAATGGCGGTTCAAACATTCGACGGTAAACACCGGAGCTCGCTGTACATGGCGCATATGCGTTGCCAAGGGGTTGTTGATTTTGAGTAGTGGGAGAAAAATAAACAGTATGTTACTTTCATATGCAGTGCAGTGAAAAAAGCTCTCTCTTCATCCAGACACAGAGGCGGACGGATCGTCTGATAAGAACACGGAATCTAACTCCGATTTTGTTTGATAGTAACGCTGGGCCGTAATACCGATACGGAATATTAGTCAGGAGATTGATTCGGTTGCAACTATTTATCGTTTATTGAGAAAAACTTTATTTGCAAAATAAGCTGGTTCGCCGCGTTGTACTGACAATGCGACATTAAATTGATTCAGTGACAACAGCTTGTGATTAAGTGGAGAATTTTAATCGAATATAACCAGGATAGAGACTAAAAAATATGTCTGCAGTGCCGTGGCGGAGCAAATTAGTTTGTGAATAGGCTTGGCTACGAATATTAGTAAGCAGAGACATTTTTTCGATTTGTTGAGTTCGCGGGTAGGCGCACAACTGTTGCGCATTTTAGGGAAAATTAACGCTAGATGCTAGGTTACCTGCAGATGCTAGATAAAGACAGATACTAGAAACAACGCTGAAGAATGAAGTAGACGACATCGGCACCGGCCCAGCCGAACGAAGCTCGGAAGACGTCGTGGAAGTTCCAGGTTGGTTCTTCGGGCGCCATCCGACGACTGACAACAGAGCTCGGCGTATTTTATGCTAAGGATCGTTAGAAATTTAATTCAAAGGTCACGACCAAATGTTATTTTTGCATTGATAGATAGAAATCTTAAAATCCATTTGATGAAACTAATTGGAAAGTAATTGAAATAAATAATGTTCTGTTTTTAAACGAATTTAAAAAGATTATTATTGTGCGACATAGCACGTTATTGGTGCAAGAATTTCAGAATAAGATAGATTTCGTGCTTCTCTGTACAGAGGGCAGATCCAGCGGCAATTTTGCATATACAAGTAAGCGAATTTTCATCGAACCGAGAACCCAACGACTGAGCCAGCAAGGTAGTGGTGTAATTTAAATACACGTAATTTTCTTGATACTTGGAATTGTTTTCCTGGCGCCCACAATAATTAGATTCATTGGTTATTGCAATTGAACAGAACCAACGACTAAGATATAGAATTTATATAGTTTTCAGTAGTAAATGAGATAGTAGCGTTTCAAATAGAAGAATCGTTTCAATACAGACTGAATTGAACGCATGGACAATTCTAATAAATCATGACATGATCGAACTTGTAGTCACTAACACGAATGAAGAAATTTCTCGGTAAGCAGAAAAGTATGCAGAAAGAACACAATATGTAAGTCCAACTAATTCACTGGAAATAAGAGTCTTATTGGACTGCAATATATCGCTGGAGAGCAGAAAGTTAACCATCTCCGTCCATCTCCATCACGCTTCAGATTTCTGAAAAACGTTATGAAACATATTATGAAAGAAAATATGAACATTAAAATGTATTCTCCAAAATATGGCCCAAACATTACGTGTGGTCACAAGTTACCCAGGTATGCTACCAAAGCTATTTAAAAAGGGTATGCAATCTAGGGTTAATTATAACTAAATTGTAACCTGATTTGTGTACTTAATTGGATATTTTAAGGAGTTGGAGGGGTTGTGAAAGTTTCATGGTTACTAGAGGTGGAAGAGAAAATTCAGAGTTGTTGACTTACACTGAGATAAAAGATTGCCATGATATAGAGATATTCCTTATTTACTGGATTCACAATTTGTATAAGTGACTAGAAATAAGTGAAATTGTGTAATTTGTGTGATTTGAGAGAGCATCATTATTCACGAATGGTTGAAGTTAATGAGCGCACGTGATAAATTGATAAGTTGGATACCATGAATGAATTTAAGACGCCTCTCTAGAGAGAGAACCGAACACCAATATATTATCTTAATGGTTTGAAAGAACTGTGATAGAGACATAATGTTTTGAAGAGAAAGTTGATGATGATTATGATGGTGGTGATGATCTACGCGTTTCCATTTGACTGAGGTAAACCCTATCAACGATTAAATTTATTTGAGAATTCCCATATCCTCGGAAATGGGTTTGATAGTGTGAACTTGGACTAAAGTTCGGAGAAAGTAATCCTGCTTATGTTTCAACAAGAAATAAACTACGGAAGATGCACGATACACTTCATGACAATATCAGAAACTTGTCATTAAAGTTATATCTTTCAATTATAAATTCATGGAGGTTGAATATATTCTATACATTACAATATCTATAACGCACACAACATCGATTACAAAACTAGTGGGTACGTCGAATTTTTTCTGGTGTTTTAGCAACTATTTTTAAAGAAAGTTAATGAACTCACTTAAGATCTAAAATTCAGGGACAAATTCCATTGAAAAATATATTTCCGGGTTCACAATTGAACGTACAGAACAGATTCAAAAATTAATAAAATTGAACTTTTGCAATTTTCCAAAATCCGAAGTTTTTAAGGAAAATTGTTATCAAAACCATATTTATGAATGTACTTTCTTCTATTCAAGCAAAGCAGTTGAAGAGAAAATGTGTATTCATTCTTCAGAAAAAAAAGAAAACCTCACAGAGGCTTCATGTAAAGTAACCGCAAAATTAAAACATCTTGATGATTTTCGAAGCGGCACAACTAGATCTTACTAATGACGTATTTACCAAGTTTCAGCTCAATATATTCTAACCTGACAGAGCTGTACATAACACATACTTCCATACATGTGTACATATTCGAATATATTGGCAGTGTTCTAATCACTTCAGAGGAATATGTCCTATAATTGATTCGTATATGTAAATATTCAGATTTTCGGGAACATAATTGTGTAAAGCTCCTCGCCATCTGAACCAATCTTAAATATCTTTCGAACAACATTAATAGACCTTAATTATGACGTGTGTGCGAAGTATCAGGTCCAAAGAACCGCTTGAATTTTACGACCGACAACTGAAGTTTGTATTGTTTCCTCCCTTTACTGCAGTAAAGAGACAAGTAAAAATCGCTGTGAATACCATCGCTCTCTCATTTCAAATTCATAACACAACCATCGTTTCAAAATTATTTGAATTATGCAAATGATACAAAAACGCTGATAAAATTCCTTATTTTTCCAACAACACCATTTTCTCCCAAATCAGTCCACAGAAAAATACAACACTCGTTAGCAAAAGCGGAAAAACTGACGTCACTAAATTATATTTTACACATTATATACGACAAAATACGCACTCTTTTCTGAAATGAGTTGCTCCCGATCATTCACATGGCGTCATTTCAAACCCAACAAATGGAGAAGCCACAGATGGAATTGCAAATGCTTCCCACGTATCGATTTTGATATCGACTCAATAGAAGTTAATTTTGCCGCAACAGGAAACGAGGTAAATAGCATGGTTGACCCACCAATCGTGATGACCTGTAATTCCGGTGCATTTCAAGTTGACCACGTTTCGAGTGAATGCTTTGGGACCAGAATCGAATCAAATACTAATCGGGCATGAATAATATTTTCGTAAAAACTTTGTTTCGCTGTGTATATAACACGCAACCCCGCCATCAATCACAAACCAGTGTCATTACGCGAAAATGATATTTATGCCATGAACTAGCGGAACTGACTGACATTGCTCTGCCCCGTCTCTCCCTCCCACTCCGTCTCTCCCTCCCTCTCCGCCTCTCCCTCCCTCTCCGCCTCTCCCTCCCTCTCCGCCTCTCCCTCCCTCTCCGCCTCTCCCTCCCTCTCCGCCTCTCCCTCCCTCTCCGCCTCTCCCTCCCTCTCCGCCTCTCCCTCCCTCTCCGCCTCTCCCTCCCTCTCCGCCTCTCCCTCCCTCTCCGCCTCTCCCTCCCTCTCCGCCTCTCCCTCCCTCTCCGTCTCTCCCTCCCTCTACGTCTCTCCCTCCCTCTCCGTCTCTCCCTCCCTCTACGTCTCTCCCTCCCTCTACGTCTCTCCCTCCCTCTACGTCTCTCCCTCCCTCTACGTCTCTCCCTCCCTCTACGTCTCTCCCTCCCTCTACGTCTCTCCCTCCCTCTACGTCTCTCCCTCCCTCTACGTCTCTCCCTCCCTCTACGTCTCTCCCTCCCTCTACGTCTCTCCCTCCCTCTTCGTCTCTCCCTCCCTCTACGTCTCTCCCTCTCATTCACATTTAGTTGCAGATTCTGCACGTCTGTGTGCAGGTGGGGTCCCAGCGCCGGACCAGCAAAAATGCAATAGAATGTTCAAGAAGATGGCATTCTGTAGATTACGGTGTGGGAAACGTTTCTTTGAGTCCTTAGGCCACAACAATGTAACTTTTAATGCCCTAGAACGCTTCGTTTAATAGTTATTTAACGACATAGATTACCGAGTTTTTGCATTTGCATGAATATTTAGTTTTTCATTCTTCAGCACCATGTAGCGTTATTTTTTCGATATTTTATTAGTTATTATGCTATTCGAGACGGAGATCAATCCAACGAAAGAGAGATAATTAAAATTGCTCCAGCCGTTCTTGAGTTAACACGACTTTGTTACTTTCCCGTATACGTACGTATACACGGAGTGATATACGTAGTATAGGGAAAGTTATGTAATGCTGCGCGAAAAAATGGCCAATTTTCGGCGGAAAAAAATTAATTGACGGGCCGTGAAAACGAATAAGTGGATAAAACCACTTGCTAAATTAAGAAAAAAAATCCCCTAACACGTGGTGTAGCCATAAACCCTGTTTTCTAGGTCCTTGATACGGGAAACCAATTGAAAGGAAAACGTCCGTCCGTCCGTCCGTCCGTCCGTCCGTCCGTCCGTCCGTCCGTCCGTCCGTCCGTCCGTCCGTCCGTCCGTCCGTCCGTCCGTCCGTCCGTCCGTCCGTCCGTCCGTCCGTCCGTCCGTCCGTCCGTCCGTCCGTCCGTCCGTCCGTCCGTCCGTCCGTCCGTCCGTCCGTCCGTCCGTCCGTCCGTCCGTCCGTCCGTCCGTCCGTCCGTCCGTCCGTCCGTCCGTCCGTCCGTCCGTCCGTCCGTCCGTCCGTCCGTCCGTCCGTCCGTCCGTCCGTCCGTCCGTCCGTCCGTCCGTCCGTCCGTCCGTCCGTCCGTCCGTCCGTCCGTCCGTCCGTCCGTCCGTCCGTCTGTGAACACTGCTAGCGCCTAAACCATACGTACGATATCTTCCAAAATGGATATTCCCCTGTCGATCTGATTCTAGTCAAAGCTTTGATATTTTGAAAAAGATTCTTCAAAATTTGGGGGTACTTTATATGAAGCCCACCGGGGATTTTCAAAATTTTCTCAAAAACGGCTCCAAATTTTTTCTTTAAATTTCTTGTATGAATAGAGAAAAATACACTTATTAACATGGCATAGGTTTGATTTTCACGTACAGCTCTGAATTTTCGAAAATTGTGAAAGTTTGACTTTTTTTCGGCGTCTTTCTCCAACTACAAAATTGAAGATAGAGATTTTTTCTTCAAATAAAATTTGTTTTGCGTATTAAGTTCTTTAATAAAGGTCATGTAAATGTTTTTCAAAATGTTGGTAGTTTTCGTGCAATATTGCGTGCAATATGTGCAATTTTAAAAAATTACAAAAACGAGATTTTCTCAAAAACGGCTCCACATTTTTTCTTTAAACTTTAGGTAGGGAGAGGGGTAAATGTACTCTATCAATGACGTAAAAGCTATTTTGGTCTGTCGGTTGGTTTTTTCAAAAATTAGAAAAATGTACATTTTTTTACTTGTCTCTCACGTCGTTAATATTTACATTATCGGCGATTTTTTTACATTATTATATTTACGAGTATATATGCTTTAAATAATGTCAAGTAAAGTTTCTCGAAAACACTACCGTTTTCTGTGAAAAGTAGCTCAAATTTCAGCATTTTCAGAAATGCTCAAACGTCATTTTCTCGTATATGGCTGCAATTTTTTTCTTGAAACTTTTGTAACGGATAGTGCTAATTACTCTCTTTAGTACAGCGTAAAGTTTATTTTGAGTTATTTTTTTTGTTTTTTCAAAAATTACATAATTGTTAATTTTTTGAAAGATCTCTCACATCTGTAATAGGCACATTACGAGCAATTTATAAACATTATTATATTTGTGAGTGTAAGTGCTTCAAATAACTTCAAATAAAGTATTTTGAAAACTCAATCATTTTCTGTGAAAATGAGCTTCAAATTTCGCATTTTTAGTAGCGCTAAAACACCATTTTCTCTTGAACGGCACATCTTTTTTAAAAGAAAATTGCCATTTATGACTAGGTTTTTGTGTTCTTTAATATTCTAAAATTAATATTTCCGTTCTACCAATAGGAAACCGAAATATTAAGAAAATGACAATAAAAATGTACTTTTGGCGGTGATAGAAAGGCAAGGTGATAGAAAGGATAGCTGGCAAGAAAGAGTTTACGGCAATTCCGAATAGCTAAGACTCAAGGAAATAGAAAAATAATACGGGAAAGTCTGTGCCATTCTGTAGCACCACTAGTTTTACATACAAAGATTATGTCAGTTATTGCTTTAGATGCTTGTCTGTTATTGTTTTAGAATGTAACAATGTTATTTCCTAACTTTTATAGTTGTTAAGAAGATGCTTTAAAAATAGTTATCTGCTAAAATTGTTACTATTATAAAAATGGAAGGTATTATTCATCAACCGTCTAAGCGCCATTTTTGAAAAAATGAGATATGGATGTCATCAGTTGCATTGAACCATGCTCTAAGTCTACGCAAAATTTTGGCGCCAAATCTGTAAAAATAGCTTAATAATTAATGAAAAATGTAAACACCATCAGTCACATCAGGGATTTTATGTTTCGCAACAACCGACCATAAACTTATATCTTCAAATCTGCTGTTTTTAATTTTACATTATGCAGGTAGGCGCCAGATATTCCACTCATGTTCGTGTAGTTTGGCGCTTCAATGAATGAAATAATTAAATTACAGTTTTTAGAGCTGAAAATTTAATAAAACCTTTGAAAACGATTATCTCAAAACTTGTATGATGTCACATAGCCCGTTGACGCATAACACCGTCCAAATCAAACTGTGAATAGCTGTGAACAAATTAAAATAAACCCTCTCTGGAACTTTGGATCCTTCGTTACAAAAGGATGAACAACTTCATTTGCACAATAATTCATACTTTCTAACATAATTATCGTGAATGCATCTTTGCCTAGAAAAATAAGAGAAAATTGACAATAATGAAGAATCTTTATTAAAGTTAAGATCAAAAAAATATGCTTCTTTAATGCTACATGTGAAAATTCATTACGCATTTTAGTAGTTCCAAAGAAAATGACTAAAATTTTTGTTCCTCTCATTCCTTGAGGAAACTTTTCCCACAGAAGAACCTTTTGTTCGCTTCGCGCACCAATGCTCAAGAACCCGGATGATATCCCCAAGAACACACACAAGCAGAACGCAACCGGTAGCCCCGTTTGTGTCTGTCTTTGTTCTCACTGTCGCCATCGCCATTCCTACAAGCAAGCGTACACACAGGGGAGGAGGCAGGGGGGCGTGGCTCCCCTGAAAAATTAAAAGGGCACCATGATCAAGCATAATAAAACATTTTAATTTCGTAAATGTTTTAAATCTCAGATAAACATAACTTATGGAGTGTATGATAAGTTTTAAAATGTTCAAATAGATGGACTCATTAGTCTATTCTGTGTTTAAATAGTATTGCATTACTGAACAGGGATACGTTATATTGAAAAAAATGGACGTTTTACTTAGTTGTAAAAGTTCACACTCATGCTAAAGTCAATAACTCGTTGACTAGCGATTTTTCAGTAATAGTAATTAATTTTTGTTTATTTATTAAAGACTATAAAGTTTTGCAAAAATAGGTATACTATTGCTAAAAATTGAAAAATAATCGCACATTTTGAATATACGTTATATTTTTGATCTATTCAATTTTACTTTTGTTACAATATTACTTGAAATTTTATCTGGATAGTTGTAATTTGTATATGAAATTCTGACGATTTCCGAAAACTACGAATAAAAATAGACATTGTACAAAGTGTATCTACTTGTCACGGACGGATTCGGGACAAAAATATAAAGATCATTCTTAAAAAGTATGAGCAAAAACTTCACAAGTCGGTTGGAAACTGCTAAATATTTCAAAAAATGTACGAAAATAATCGGAAAACGTGCGAATGAGTCGGATCAATTACTCCTATGACCATCCAAAAATGCATTACAAAAATTGACTTAAAAGTGAATAAGGATGCCCAGAAATGTAGTTGCCTCGTTTCTTGATTTACGCTGCGCACATCTATGCCGCCATCCTCACACTCCTGAACCCCCTTAAATTTCGATTTTTCTATAGTCGCCGATGACATTACATCATTGTTACATTTCCTGCCCTGTAAAACGAATCTTAATAATTAATTCGCGAAAGTCATTTTCAATGGGGCTCGTGGCCTCAAAAATGTGCTTACCACTGTTAAAAAGATTTATTTTATAAGGCCACAGGTGTAACAATGGCCTAATGACCAAAGAAAAATCTAAGAATAAGTCCTACTACTAAATCCTACACACCCGCCGCCGCAATCGTTTCTCGACCCTACCCACCTCCCTCCTCCCGCTGCCCCACTCCCAAGTTCCCTTCGCACTCCCCCTGCCCCACTGTTTTACCTATCCACTCTCCGTTCTTCCACACCTTAGATGCTCCCTCTACACCCCCGCCGACCCGATCTGTCGAATCTCTCATTTCCCATGCCCCCTCCAGTCTCTACACTCCCTCTGCCCTCAAAGCCCCAGCCACCACACTCGTTTCTCGAACCCACCCTCCGCCCTACCCCGAACTCCCATTTTCCCTAAGCACTCCCGCCGCCCCATTTTAGCGATCCCACCGACCGCTTTCACCACATCGATGGTCCCTCCACATTCCCATCGCCTCGATATTCCCCCTATATCTCCCATACCCCCTCCAGCCTCTCACTCCCTCAGCCCTCGACACCCACGATCTAAGCTTCCACTGGCGCCGCCGTGCACTTTCTCCGCCTCGCCGCCGCGCCGCGCTTTGCCGGGCTTCACCCCACCCCCCCTAGCTTTCCGCCCCTCCCCCCGCCACGCCTCGCTACGTCCCTGCCGCCGCCGCCAACCCTTTGATCGGCCGGTGGTCGCCTGCTGAGCTACACGTCACATCTCAGAGCTATCGCCCTTAACACACTCCACCTGTTGGCACGGCTTCGCTTCGCCGGGTAGCGCTTTCAACCTGCACATTGTTCTCTCGCCAGGTGTCTAACGCTCATTCCCACACCGCTCTATATCACTTTCTTTTCAGGAAGTTGCAGAGAGAAGAGAAATTCTCTTGGAAACCCGGCACCCCGTTTGTTCCTGTGTGGTATATTTTTTTTCACAGCCAAGACTATGTTATATTTCTTGTGAACTTGTTTATATTCGATATGACTGCGTTGTTTACTCCTCTCCTTCCACTCTCCCGGATGCTCCACAATAACTCACATTTCTGGTGGCATTTCAAGTGGCATTTCAAGTGTCACAGTCATCAGCTCCGAATATCGATTTCCAGCAAAAAAGGTGTGCAATTACTGCATTTGGCATGAGTGAAATAAGTAATTCTTGTGGTGAGAGCACAGTAAAATACCCACGAATTCGATATTATCAAAATTGTTTCTTCATCTACCACGTTTTGACAGACACAAAAAATTATTTTGGTGTTTTCCCTTCCATAACTTACAGTTATTAGTTAATTTGGGCTTTATTATACTTGTATCATGATTGATGCTCCGCTCTATTGGGTTTTTCTCGTTGGTCACACTGGCACACCTCCCCAAATAAGGCGAGCCGCCAGGCGTCACTCAGATGGAAGGGCTTATGGAAGCCTTTTCGCACGTTCGACTCTCCCTTCCCTCCCCCGCACTAGCGTTCTTCGCAGCCTGAGGCTTATTAGGGCCCGGGGCGGCCGAGATGCCAGCGCGCGTGGATCGCGCCGCCCCGCCCCGTCCCGCCCGCCCCCGCCTTGCCTTACCTCGCCCCGCCCCACTCCGCCCAGCCCTGGTCTGCCAAGCCCCGCCTGGTATCGCTTCGCTTGCCCTCTGCGACTGCACAGTGAGCGCGCACGCTGGGCGTGGCGGACTCAATTACGAACGCGTATGAAGAAAAGGTACGATCACCTGAAACTGTGCTGCTACATCACACACTTTCACGCATAGTTTATAACTTCTTCGATTTTCGAAAATTGAAAGAGTTCAACGAAATGAGACCTTTTTAAACGTTCTCTATGCTATCCAAGTATAAGGTTGAATTCAAAAATTTGGAGCCAAGTAAGATAAATTTTTAAAAAGTTGCCCATGTTGCCCATGGCATTAAAGTACCCCTCCTCAAAAAAATCTGCTTCAAACCCGCCAGATCTTATATTCGTTCAGATCGATTTAAGAATATCGATTTTGGAGAAAATCGCCACTATTCGCCGCGCGATTTCAGTACTTTCTCTTCACTATGTACGTAGTAATGCAAGAAAATAAAATTCATTGTGGAGAGACTGTTAGCTACAATGTGCCCGGAAAAGTGTTCGTTTTCTCACAAATTCTGTTTTCTTGGCCTATCTCGACCCGGGGAACAACATATCAAAAGATAGCGAGACACTTTTTTCCAAAGTTTGACCCGTCTCCGATTCGGGCGTATTAGATTAAGGGGCGGTGTGAATCTGAGTAGCAGAGATACGATTTTTTGCTTATTTTTAACACCTACGGATATGTTTTCATTCCTTACCCCCATCTCTTCCACCGCTCTCTGCCCTTCTCCTGTAACCTCTCCCCCCTCTCTCTCTCATCTCCTCCTCCTTCTCCCACATTATCCCTCCCTCCCCATCTCTCCGTCCTTTTTTCCACAACTCTCGCACCCTATTTCCCTGGTCACCGCCCTCTCTCTTTCCATCTCCTGTTTCCTGTTACCCCATCTCTGCTTTCCCTCTCCCTGCTTATGTTTCTCACCCTCACTTTCTTGAACTTCCCCTCCCTCTCTCCCCATCTCTCCACCCCTCTCTCCCCATATTCACTTCCTTTTTTCCTTCAACGAATTCAAAATTCACAAATTCAAAAATAAAAAAATAAAAAATTAGAATAAACGATGAAAATCGGACCTACGCCACCTTTATAAGTGTTTTACTCTAATCAGAAGAAATTTAAAGAAAAAGTTGGGGCCGTTTTTGAGAAAATTTTGAAAATGTCCGGGGGCTTCATGTAAAGTACCCCCAAATTTTGAAGAAAGTTTTTCAAAATCGAGGCGCCTCGATTGGAACCAGATATGCAGGGGAATATCCATTTTGGAAGAAATCGTGCTAATGTTTTAAGCGCTAATAGTGGTCATTTGAAAAAAAACAACACTTTTTCGAAATCAGGGGCCCCCCCTAAAACGTGTATTTCCGTGAAAATCTCGAAATAGATTTTCCACCGCATAACTTTCCCTATACTATCTATATAATTCCGCATGTACGTATGTATACGGGAAAGTGAAAATGACGCCTTGCGTAGAACCGTGTTCGACCCACAGTGCCTTAGACGCGATGAGGCGCGGCGCGGCGCGGCGCGGCGCGGCGCGGCGCGGCGCGGCGTTGGCCCGTCTCTTGGAACGCGCCCTGCAGGCCGCCCAAGGAGCGGCATCGCGTCGCGCAGACAGCGGAGAAAAGATGACGGCAAGGCGGAAAATGGAGGCGACAAGGCGCACAGGGCGACGAAAATGATATGACAGTCGAGGACAACGATGTTGGGTCACGGCGGGGTGGAGGGGATCGACGGGGACGGAGGTCGGTGAGGTCAACTGGTGTTAATAAATACAACAAATAATTGTTGTTACTATTATTATTTCAATAATATCGGTGTTATTACCAGTATTTCGCATTTAGAAATTATAATTGATATTGAGAGTTTCTACTCACTTGGAAAAGTTATCATGAAACTGTAACCTCCTTTACATATACAAGCTGTGCCTAGCGTTCATGGTTGGTGGTTTTTCTGTTTCTATAAAAGAAATGTCATTTGAAAAATACTTTAACTGAATAATGTGCTATTCAATTCGTCAAGGAAAGTTTCAGAGGTGAACGAACGGCAATTTACACTTTTACTGAGTAAAGAGACAGCAAAGTCAACATGAGCAACAGAAATGGTGCAATGGAAAACAAATAGTGTGAAGATCGTACGGAGAATGCGGAAGCGTTGATAAGGAATGAACGACGGTCAAATACGATTATGGCATGGGCAACGAAAACCGATTATAAAAGGAGAAATTATGTGAGATCGAGAGTCAATACACACGCAGACCCTGCAAATGCCTTGAGAAGAGACTCTGTAGAGGCGAGGCGAGGCGAAAGTCGAATGCGGGAAAATGGGAAAGAAGGTAAGAAGCAAAATTTAAGGGCGTACAGGGACAAAGAAGGAGATAGCTTGAGGCGGATGGGCATTTCCGTTTTTGTTGTAGTCGCCATTACAGACCCATGCACTCATCGCTTTTCTGTCCTCGCCGACGCTACACCCAACGCCAACCACCTCACATAGGCGTCTGTCGCCACAGACGTCCACACACGTCAATCCTAGGCAACCAACGGTAACCCAAGGCACCAAACGGCACCCATCGGCACCCACCGGCAAACAAAAGCAGCCCACAGGAACCGACGGCTATCAATGGCAATCCACGGTGCCCAACGGCACCCGTCGGTCACCAACGCAACCAGCGGCTACCCAAGGCAATCACTGGCAACCAGAGGCAGCCAATGATATCCAACATCTAACGACATTTCCAAGGCATCCACCACCCACGACGTTGTCACCGTCATTACCGAATCTTCCCTACACAGCAACCAATTATATCTACCGACATCTAAGGACATCTCCCCGGCATGGACCGCCTACGACGCTGTCACCGTCTTTGCCGAAGCTATCCTACACGGTAACACGGTGTAAGATATATAGGTGTGTCAACTAGCTACCTTTGGGACAAATTTTCTGAAGCCAGATTGAGGCTAGTTCCTCGCTTGTCCTTACGGTGCGCACGATCGTGTGGGTGTTTGGGTCACGGTGTAAGATATATATCTTAAGATGACATCTTAAACTGTGGCTATTACACAGTTTTACAAAACATTTCCTACCCATTTTCGCAACTGTTCGCTTTGGACTTTACCAAATCCACCGCGAAGCGACAAATCACTGACTTGAAATAAGAAATCAGCTGGCCACAGAGCTGTCGAATGGATCACGACCAATCACGGCCTTGCTCAAGTGAGACCAAAGGTCGCAAGCGCTTATATGCGAGAACTGTGAGAAATAGCTCCACATAAGCTTCAATTTTAGACTGGGAGTGAACACACCTTACACATCTTACACAGTGACGGCAATCAATGGCAACCAGCGACAACCAATGATATCTAACGTCATCTCCCCGGCATTCCCAGCCCACGACGCTATCACCGTCTTCACCGATGCCACCCTACACGGCAATCAATGGCAACCAGCGACAACCAATGACATCTAACGTCATCTCCCCGGCATTCCCCGCCCATGACGCTGTTACCGTCTTCACCGACGCCACCCTACACAGCAACCAATGGCAACCAGCGACAACCAAAGATATCTAATGACATCTCCCAGACATTCCTCGCCCACGACGCTGTCACCGTCTACACCGACGTCACCCTACACAGCAATCAATGGCAACCAGCGACAACCAATGATATCTAACGTCATCTCCCCGGCATTCCCCGCCCACGACGCTATCACCGTCTTCACCGATGCCACCCTACACGGCAATCAATGGCAACCAGCGACAACCAATGACATCTAACGTCATCTCCCCCGGCATTCCCCGCCCACGACGCTGTCCCCGTCTACACCGACGCCTCCGTACAGCTCCTGTGGCCGCCGCCGCCCTCGAGGTTTTCAAAAAGCGAGCCTTCTTTCATTCCGCTGATGCAGCGCCCCGAGCGTCGCGCCGGGCGCTCTGCGTGGGCGCGCACTCGCGCGGAAATGAGAGAAGCGGCCTCTCGGCGCTAGGGCGCATCTCCCAAGTCGCGGTCTTGGGTGCTTTAATTTTAATTGCTTTCATTTTTTAAACAGTCATGCTCTCCCTCATGAAAACACTTTTAATATAATTGTGCAAATTTTGTCGTAAAAAGTACTGTAATGCGATATCCCGCGTTAAGAATAAACAACATAAAAGTTGCGATACGAGGAAGTGAAATGAAGATATTATAAACCATTTTTTATCTGACAATGGCACTGCGGGATGAGAAGGCTAAAAGTTTAAGAGATAGATAGATACAAAGATATTTATTGTTTCCGCAGATAGGTTAATGCAACCTGGTGGCAGAACACTAAAATTTACATATTACAATTAGGAATTAAATCCAATGTAACTTAAAATTATTTTAAGACAATAATAATATTAATTATAATATGTTAATGATGATATAAAGGCATTAACAACAATAACCGCAAAAATTCCACATTTTATGGCGGTTCTATACAGATATTTTACATTAATAAATACATGATATTTTATTACACTGAAGTCCACTTCTGCATTGCACTACACTTAACAACACGTCACCACACTTCAATACGAATACTACTTCAAATAGAATTAGGAATTTAATAAAGTAATGCATTTAATAATTATTACAATACTAATAATGGTAACAGTAATTAATAATAATAATGACAATAATAATAAAATAACTGTTTTAATAAACGTAACTTACTAACTAAATACCTTGGTTAATTTACTTTTAAATCCTTCAACACCTAATGAAAAGGGTTCCAACCAAAGAGGAGTAGTTAAGAGAAGAGTGGAACGAACAGGGTTACATTTGACTGAAGACATTGTGTGGCTAGCCAATATTACTATGTGCTATGCCAATATTACGTGCGTACAAGAATTCAACAGACTGATCGGGTAGACCAGGGGTTCCCATCGGGGTAGTTATTGCCTCCCTGGGGCTTGATGAAATTTTAATGGGGGGGGGGGTCAGTAAAGATCAAGGGGTCGATTGGTAGTGTACAGCCGAAAACGAACGGACGGTTGATACATTCAATCAAGATCCTATTGATTACAAATATTAAATGAACTTGATAATTAATTGTTTATGAAATGCAAACCGTAATAAGAAATACCAAATTCGCTTTCTTTTGTATCCTTCGCTCATCCTTAGGATCAGGGGCGTAGATAGGATGGTGCAACCAAAGCACCGCGCCGGTCCCATAAAGTAAGGGGCCCTTAATGACCCTCACGGATGAATATCAACAAATTATAAAACAAACTCCACTCCATGCTTATTTTCTCCATTGCACCAACCTCAATATACCAATGAGATTTATAACTCTTTATTTAGCCTTTAGTGCAGATAGGGACCCCATTTCTGCTTTTTGTACGGTAACGGTAACTAATAACGGTAACGGTAACTTGGTTCTGCTAATAACGGTAACGGTAACTAGGTATGTTTACAAAACTCAACAAATTATAACAACGTATGCCCAACGATATTCTATCGAAGAATAAAATACTCTCTGCAATACGCAATGAAGAAAGTATGGCCAGTTACAAAACATTCAACATAGCGAATCTCCTGCTCATCCATGAAGATTAGAATTTCAGCTTCTCAGAAGCGGAAGCGTCTTCGTTTATAAAAAA
This sequence comes from Acheta domesticus, assembly GCA_031308135.1. Taxonomy (NCBI): domain Eukaryota; kingdom Metazoa; phylum Arthropoda; class Insecta; order Orthoptera; family Gryllidae; genus Acheta; species Acheta domesticus. The sequence goes on along the minus strand of JAHLJT010009355.1, from coordinate 56,685,960 downwards.
TCAATAAAAAAATATCATAATATTAGTGTATGAAATTGTTGTCTTTGAGATATTTATGTACAATTATTTGTGTTGAATTAGTATTTGCGATATATTATAGAGAAACCCGTAAGAGTCCCTGGTGTACGAGATGGAATTGGTGCCTGCCCAACTGAAACCTGCCGGGTTCTGTTCGCCCTCCGGCCATGGGAGCGCGGGGCCCTGGCGCGCGAGCGAAGCCAACAGGGCATCGTGCTCGAGGCGTGGCCCCTGCAGCAGGGAGCGGCGGGCGAGGGCGGCCGAGGGGGCTTTGATCGGTGGCGCGGGTGGGCGGGCAAGGCCGCTCGGATGCCCCACCGCCGCCCCTTCCCACCGCCCTCTCGGCCCTCGCCGCCGCACCCATCTCCCCCGCCAGCGCCACCGTCGGCGATGCCACCGCCACCGCCACCCCTGCTACTACCGCCGCCGCCACCGCCGCCGCCGCCGCCGCAGCTACCGCCGCCGCCGGCGCCACTGCCTTCACCGCCGCCGCCGCCGCCACCTTCACCGTCGCCGCCGCCACCTTCAACGTCGCCGCCACCACCTTCACCGTCCGCAGCCACCACCTTCACCGTCGCCGCCGCCACCTTCAACGTCGCCGCCACCACCTTCACCGTCGCAGCCACCACCTTCACCGTCGCCGCCGTCTTCACTGCCGCCGCCCCAAGAACCGCTGCCGCCCCCACCGCCACCGCTGCCAACACCGCCGCCGCCGCCTCTGACCTGCTTGGGCGCTTCTCCTCCCGCGCGCCGCTAGCGGCCGTCGAGAATTCTGCCCCGCCGCCCTCCCCAAAAGGCCTGGCCGCAGCGTTGCTGTTAGCACGCTATCTCTACACCCTTGGGCTTTAGGGGTTTAAATGCCGGTCGATTTGCGCGGAATTAATGGTGGTCAGAGCATGTTCACGGCTGCTGTTCTATGGGGTTCTCCCTTCTTTTTACTCCCTTTCATTCCTCCTTTATTCCATCATTAGTCACTTCATTCCGACTCAATTATCTAATACGATACAGTACCGTCCAGGTATGCATATCAATTTATAAATATTGGAATCATAATAAATAAATAAAAAAACACTCGGCTGACGACAAATATGATGTGAAAACGATGGAAATAGATTAGAATTTTCCAGTGTTGTTTCTCAATTTCCTAAAAATTTTATTATGAGTAACTAGTATGTAATTGGCGAGTTAATTCAGTTATAAACTCCCTTTTTTAAAGAAATGCTGCCCTACGCTGATTGCTAATTAACGCCTTCGATTGGCTCTAATCTCACTCGGAAGCCACTGCTGCGAATCGCTGACATAAATCGAAAATGTACAACATTCATTGACAGGGAAATTTGCATAAAAAACTTCACAATTTACTTCTTGAATTGGTAGTACATCGTTTGACCAATTTAAGATCCGGCATTATTACTCTCTTTATTCTTCTACAAAATATGCGTATTTTAGGTTAAGTTTGTCAAACAAACATAATCGTGATTTGAATTTATAGAACGTTTTTTCTGAATGAGCACCTTTCAAATACGTTGTAAATATTACACCTTTCAAGAACGAGATGGAGTTTTCCGAAAACCCGGAGAGAGAACAACTCTGTATGGAGAGAGATCAGGAAGTTGTTGAATTATTCAGATATTGATCTCCACCTTCAGTGAACCCTTCAATCCTGACGCTCTTTGGTCTTTTGAAATGGAATTTAATAAAAACACGCTATTCTAAACGGAATTTCCACTTATCAAATACCGCGCACACTTTTACATTAAAATCCACAAAATCTGTTTCAGCAAGTGTCTATATGCCAAATGTGTGAATAATACAAATAATGTCAACAGTCGGAATATTTAATTTTGGTGGTTGATTACATTCATTTTATGTGGTTGATTACTTTATTTCTTATTGTTTCTATCCCCAATTATAGTTTTTGGCAATTTAAACATTATTCTCTAATGTTGTTTGTTGTCGAATTTTGGAAGACAATTGTTGATGTACAAGAACAGTTTTGTATGCACAATTAACTCAATAATTTGCAAAGAATTTAATCAATCTGAGTAAAGTAAAATGAGCTTTTTTAATGAACATAACAGGAAAAGGTATTTAATACGTAATACTAAAAAAATACAAAGTCGTTACATTGCACCAATATTTTCATTTTATATTATCATTTTTTCTAAGCTTTTTTGACTTCTCTTCGTCTGAAACGTGAGAAACAAAAAGATTCACCCTAATCTAATTAGGTATTTGCTTAAAATTTTTCAGTTTCCTGCAACAAGAATATCTGAAATCGCTTTTTTTGTGTACTAACTATTACCCAATTAATGTATATCAATTCTCAAAAGGGTCAGTTTAAAATGGGAAAATAGGGAATTGAACATATTTACTCTTATATGAATAAAATATTTTATTGTGTAAGTCTACAGGCATCTTTTGAATTTTTCAGGCGGGAGGAGCACTGTTCCCCAGACCCCTGCTTTCCCCATAATGCACTTAATTATTTTATTTTTGAAACGTTTCAGTTTATTTAATTCACTCCGTTAATTTATTTTCTATCACGTATAAAAATTCACTGATGTTAAAAAACAAACATTTGCTTATTTAAGAATCAAGCATACAAAATCTATAAAGAAACGTTTATCGTCACTAAAACTAATTGTAAATCATGGGTCCCCACAAAATTATATTTTACAGTAATCATGTTATTAAGAAATTCGATAAAAGTTTCTCAAATCATTTAGAAAATACCCGAGTCCCAATAAACTTTTTTTCTTGAAGACTCAGGTTCCCAGAACGTTTCAGACCTGCAGTGTCACATTGCAGCTATTCATAAATGTCAACACATGAACTTTCGGATCTTCGTCTGGCAGCTTTCCTTCCGCGGTCGTTAAGAGGTGCTCGAAGCTTCGCCCCCCCCCCCTCAAACTTCCCCGCTCTCTTCCCCCTCCCCCACGCGTGTGTCCGCGCTGCGGCGCACCTGGTCCCATCGCAAGCGCCCTCCGCCCGTTTCGCGCGGCGAGTGGGCGAGAGCGTTTATTTTCAGAAGCGGAAGGTTGGCAACAAAGTGCTACTAGCCAGTCCCCTCGGCATCACGTGCTGCAAGTGCCACCACCAGGTCGCCGTGCGCCTTGGAGAAAATAACAGAGCGAGTGAATGTCGTTTACTTTGAAGATGAGTGATATTGCTTCCCAAGTTCTCAACCAATGTCATTGTCTTCAAAACATCCGTGTTTTTATAAAACCATCAATGCATTTAACATTGATTTTTTAACGCCGATGGTTTTTTCAATATCGATATTTTGTATGCAATGTTTTAAGTCGTCAATATTTTTGATAGACGATTCAGATATACACAAATTGAATACTTTTCAGAAAAAGTGAAAAAGTGAAAAATGAAGAAAAATAAATAAAATCGGGGTTTTTGCCAATAAAAAGAATATTATTTTTGAATTATCTATTCAGATAGTCCACATTCTGTTAATATTCGTGATGAGTTTTTGACTGTTTTGCCAGTTAAATCTCAACTTAAAATATTTATAAATGACATCACACAGGGAGGGATTTTATTTTGGAGGTGAATTTCAACGGTTACAGTTTTAAAAAACAGCGATGTTTAATAGAAGTTTTAGATCTTTGTTTTATTAGCATCTATGTTTAATTTTAAGCGTTGATGTTCAGAGATTCCTATATTTTGTTGGCGATGACACATGTGTCGCATCCATGTCGAGATTTTCATAGGATGTACCAAAGAGTTGTTGACCAAAATTTTAAGAAAAGATATTTAAAAATGGCATTGCTTAAAAAATCCTAACTTGAAAAAATCGAACTTCAATGTAGAATCCATCGAATTTTTTCGGAAAATTGAAAATAGGTCGGTGGCGCAGGTGAATCCAGAATCACATGATTTCATATTAAAGCCAGACTTCTTACTAGTGTGCGAGACCAGAGAAGTTTCTGGATATTGCTTCATAAAGTGAGACTCTTAAACATTTTGGCGTCGTTCCAGATCAAAATATTACACTGAAATGAGACGAGAAGAGGGAGCTTAAATGAAATTATTTCCGTTTTGTAACAACCTCGAACATATCTCGCGAAAATTAAACTAGTTGTGTTATCGTTGAAGCTAACTGCAACGAATCTAAAAGTATGACATTTTAATTGACTTTAAAAACCCAATTCATTTGTATTTTGATTTCAAGTGTTCAAATGTTAAACATTGTTTCTTTCTTCAAATGATTGGTAACCGATATATACACGCATTGCAATCGTATACAGTTTATACTTGAACTAATTGATGCTAAAACACTATTATTAATATATAATGTATCTTGTTTAAAAATAACGTTTCAAAAACCAAAATATGACGTTGGAAATGAGTAGTTGCACAAATGACACAGTTGTAAAAGAATGAATAACAATCGACTTCCGACAATTTGAACGTAGCTGTGTTCCTTTCCTTTTCATTCTCGCAACATCAATCAAATACATTCCTTTTCGTTAAGCGGACACATTTTCTGAAGTTTTGTGGAACTATCTTCTGGGTAATGAAACTTTGTTGACAAGAGGTGAGTACCAGAAGCATACCACCGACGCTCGTTCAGAGCGCCACTTCCCAAACTCGCTCTTTTGCAAAGTGTTCGCTGACGGGAGGTCAAAGGGAACTTCCAAGTGACATTTCAGCGGCAAGAGTTTCAAGAGCAAAGCATTTGCACTGAAGATTGGTGCAGAATCGATTGAAGAATCCTAGAATTTTTCTGTCTTTCTTACCCTGCTGTTTGAACATTCAATTTCAGGGGTCAAAACAATTCGTCTTCAGCACAAGCTTAGGAAAACATTCATTTCAACACAGTTTAAACATAATTATTTGCAAAATTAGTGGAATTAGAATATGTTGCATGTAATGGATGGCGTGTAATAGAAGACACCAACTATTCATGTCAATTTTTTTTTTTCTGTTATTTGCGACAGAAATGTCGTAAAACAACATTGAAGCAACTACGTTAAAAATGTAACATTATGTGTTCTGAAAATTCTGAATGTGTTCACGGACCCTTAATAATTAGAAATTTTCTCCAATAACACTTCTCTAGAAAAAAATCACAATAGTCTACTACGTCTACTAAAGTCTTATAAATAGTCCTATAAAGCATTAGGTTTCAATATAATTATAGGAAATATATTAGTATTAAGTAACAGAATTTCAAAAGGAAGTAGTGTATGTATGAATGATACAAGCCAGGAGTTATTATTGTGCTCTGGATGTAATACATTCATTTCCACAACAAACAATGCTATAATTATGCTACGCACCATTAGCGAGAGTTGAATTGTAACATCTATTTATAAAATTAACGATTACAAAATCATAAAATTAAAACGCGAGTTTGACGTAACGCTTCCCAAACCCAGGCCTAAAATTCAATTTCGTACATCTTTTGTTTAACGCTTCGGAAATTACTCCGTCAAGCAGGGAAGTTAATGGAGCAAACATGAGAAGAGGGCGGGGGGGGGGCGAGAGCAATCTGGCGCCCAAAGCGCCTCCGCTGTTTGTCAGGGGCCTCGCACGCCACGCGGCGCCCGCCGTTCGTCTTCTTTTGGGGCGACGCGACGCGACGCGACGCGACGCGACACGACCACGACCACGACCCACGACCACGACTACGACCACGACCACGACCACGGCGGCGCTGGCGGAGAATCACACAGGACGAACACTGTCACGCACGAACCTGGCGTGGCCTTCTTGAAGGCGAGAAGGCCGCCTCAGACCCGCTCGCAGTGGCCAGCGGATGACGTGAGGAGGGGTGGGGGTTGCGGGGAGTGCAGTAGGAAGCGGCGGCGGTTGGCGGCGGAGAATCAGGACGAACACTGTGTTCAACACGCGCCGTCGTTTCGCACAAGCGCTCTACCAAGCACAACAAATGAACATACAACGTGGGGAAAAGCCTACAACATAAAATGATTATGTTTTTTCACTTGTTTCCAATGCTTCTGTTTGCTGTTAACCACTATACAATAATCCGTCTGTCCGTCCATCAACCCGTCAGTCCGTCCTACGGAATGACATTTACAACGAGTTTTACTGTTCTTTATATATTTAAACAATATTTCGGTTCTACTATTAGGAAACCAAAAAAATTAAGAAAATGTCAAAAAAATTATATTTGGGCGGCGATAGATGGCAGGTGGCAAGAGTATGTGGAAAGTCCGAATAGCTAGCGAGACCAAAGGTAACAGAAAACTAATACGGGAATGTCTGTGCCATTCTGAAGGCCCACTAGTTTTTGCATTTTTCAGCGATAATAGGACTAATAAGACACTAAGTTTTTCATAACTTTTATTGCTTTTTCGCTGGTTTCATCGATTTTAATATTATTGTAATGGTACTTGCTTCCAATAATATTTATGAGATTCAAAAAAACATTTTTCACAGAATTCTGAGTAACCTATTCGATTTCTTCGTTCAGAAATTGTAATTCAGCATTTGTGAATAAGTAACCTAATACCTCTAACGCCTATAAACGCCATTGACATATCAGCCGATTTCGGGATAGCTAAAGACAGAGATATCCTGCTAAAGAACAGTGCAATCCAATAGTTTAAAATCTGAGTTCACTAGAAGCGTGGATTACATCAGAAACGTATCCAACAGCTTGATTTGTTCATGCGAATTGATTTTGATCACAATTTTATGTCATTCTTATAACGTTTTAAGAGCATTTTATTAATTTTTTTTGGCGATGCTTTAGGTCATCAAAATCTGCTTACTGGTCATGATTATACCTTGACAAACGACAAGATTCAGTTATTAGCGAATTGAAAATAAAACGATCAATTTCCAATTAAAACTAGAACGATACCATTTATATTTTCATTGAAAATAAATTAATTGTTAGAATTAACAAGAAAACTTATATCTTTAACTTCAACTTCAACTTTATTCGACTACATTCGACTCTATTAAATAAAATATTTAATACGTAGCCGAATATATTTGTACACGAACAATACAATGTTTCAACAAATTTCAGTAATTTAACAATCACTACAAGTACTTATGAGCACTAAAATCAGTTTGGAAAGCGCATACATATTGTAACGAAAAACCCCTCTTCTCACTTGTACTGATATCGATCACGCCCACTAAACAGGCGCCAATGCAACGAAAAAACCCCCTTTCCTATTTACTATCCGGAGTTTTCCTGTTTACATAAATTTATCAGGGCGGGCCGTGATTTGTTCTCTACAGAACACAAGCGCCACGCCAATGCAGGGACCAGGATCAGCTAGCTATGTGATAAAAACACCGGTTACGTAACATCAAAACGAGAACTCAAAATCTCGTTTGTTTATTTTCTTTTAACCAACAGAAACATTAATACCCTCATAAAAGAATCAATACCACACAACATCAACAAAACACGATATCATAAAAATCACAAAAATCAATAACATATTATACCCAAATGTTATTACGAAATAATGAGCTCAATACTGTGGCCACACCCATTACATTGCAATCCCCCCAAAATGTTTCCAGTTTTGGCTTTGTAAACCATTTATTCTTCCCAAGAGCAAAGAAATCAAAGTCATTGACTTCACTGGAGTGTTGCAAAACAAAAAAAAATATTCCACTTCCCTTGCGTTGTTAACCAAGCGGCGACCAGGTCCACACACACACGATCTCACGCCGTCATGCGTAAGAACTCTGCTCCACTGCTGCCTGCTAGCGCCGAATTACCAGTGCCCCCCAAATTGGCACTGACCACGGCGACGATATGCAAAGACGCGCTCGAGTCTGCTGCACCTCGGCACACCTCGTTCGGCGACACCCGCTTCGATTTTTCAATGGTCGAAGTAACACCAGTTCCAAACATTAGTGGAAAAACTTTCAAAATTCACAAAACTCAAAATTAGGATCGCGCGTGGCATAGCTTTATATATTACCACTAAAATAGTTCACATCACACGGCATACAGTTCCGCCACCTTGCGAATACAAGTCCGAAGGAGCAACACCTTCTCGAAATTTTATAAGTTCGCGTGTTAAAATAATATCACGAGTGACGCGGAGTACAACTCGCCACGAAGTTATTCACTCCTCTCACAGTTTATAATAGTTCACTAGTACGAGTCCAGAAGAGAACACTTCATCAAAAATTACAAATCCAAATTTTTTAAAATTATTCTTGCAACAAGCAACGCGGATTCTGCCTCTCGCTACCAAGCTATTCCCTCGTCTCTCTCCCATTGTTGTCCTAAAGCATTTATAGCTTTTTTCCGAACAAAACAATAGCGCCTCTACTGTCTTCTGCTTTATAACTTATAAAAATAGTTTATTATTAATTTCTAACACTTCCTGGATTGTCTTATTATATTGTAAAATTCCCAATTAAAATTTCGTATCCATTCCACTTCTTAGACATCACTTTTCTCGCTTCATTTTGTTAAAAGAATGCTTTTTCGTGCGTCTCATGCCTACAAACATCGCTCGTTTATTTCTCAATTAACTCATGTAACATAATGTTTATCTATTAATGTTCGGCGTCCTAAAATTGTGTCACCACGTTTATAATTTGGCCCGTATTCCATGGAATACTTTGGTATATGCCAAATCTCGGTAGACACACTAGTTTTCGTTTAATTTATTAATATATCCAAACTTTTCTGAAGGGACGTCACGACCATTGTTGTTTTAGTTCTGTAACATGTTAAAATCAATGTCATGATCACAAAACTCGCGATATTATGCGTTTCTGTGACCCGATTTAGCTGAAACAAACTTTATTGTGTTCCTTATAATTTTGTGCGTTGACTAGTAACATGCAACCATTAATTAACCACGGCGTTCACATGCTCGCCTGAAATACTCGTTTTCTCTTAGATCACCTTCACTTGTTTTTCTATATTCCGCTCTGGAAGTTTCTACATAAAGTTCTATACCCGGTTCATAAACCAATGGTCACTTCATGTTATCTACCTATTTCATTTGTAATAGATGGCTAAACTATTACAATATATACGATTAAGTTAATGTGAATTAGATTAAATTAATGAAACCTTCTTGGAATTGTCGAAACTTCATTTACGGACTTCCCTGAAGGAACGTTTTAGTATAGTAATCTAATTTGCAGGTGTTATTATACAATATTGAACACTACGCTTTTTATGATAGGAGTCATTCTGCTGAATAGCCAAGTACCCATAAACAAACCAAGCACAAAATAAAATACAGGGAATCACAACAAGTCAGTACAGACTGTTGCGAGACGCTATAATTAGCAATATGTCATTACAATACATTAATTTATAGAAGTTATCACAGAATAAGTTATCAAAGATTCCGTGCTCATTTTCAAGCGGTCCGAATCGTAGGTGCGACAAAAATATGAGATGGTTCAAATTTTTACAATTTATTATTATTGTTGTCATCATAACTCCACTACACAGCTAAATATGCATTATTATTATTATTATTATTATTATTATTATTATTATTATTTATTGTGGAATTTTGCCGCCCCCTGAAAGTGCCGTCTGGAGCCGGCCGCCCGTGCTGCCTGCACTGAGCAACGCCACTAGTCACATTTTTATCTGGAAGGGTAGGTAGTCGGGTCCACATTTTACTTATGCCCTTCTCTGGGTCGGTCTGCATTTTACATACGGATTTAACTCTTATTTTCCTTCTGGTCTGCATTTTACATACCGCGGAATTAAATACTGAGTCAATGACCATGCGTATTTAAACATGCCAAGTACATTCAAAAGATCATGCCCAGAGAACGTCAGATAGGATACGCAAACATAATCTATAATCCAGTCCAAGAGGAAAAATAAATGCAGGACGTTCCTTGAAGAAACGGCTGAGCATTTCTGAAACGGAACAGAGCACGAGATGATTGATGTGCTTCACGACCACAATAAAGAAATGCACAAACCCTCACGAATACATGCACAAATATAAGGCATCCTTCACGAACCAAGGGGAAAATAAAGTGACGTTAAAGTATCACTTTTTTTCCTTTCTTCGGGAAAAAAGCGTCGAGCGACCGCTCATCAGCGCTGCTAACTCCATCCACGCCCTCAAGGGCGCCCTTCACCTTCAGCAGCGCGCGGCGCTCCTGCGCCGAGGGCCGGAGGCTGGCCCCTTGCCAGCCAGGCGCGCTTACGTCGGCACAGATTGCCTTGTTATCCGAAAATCCACAACTTTTTTACCCTTTTTTTCTTGTTAATTTTTTTTCGTTCTTCAGAGTTCCACGAGTAATTATACTTTGCAACATTAAATGTATTTATGAATGTTTTAAATCAGTGACGCACGGCAAGTGGGGTGGGGAGTTGGGGGTGGGGGTTTCTGCTCTTGCAGAAACCAATCACATGTATTTAAAAAGATAGCTTATATTAATTTTCTATACTAAGGAAAGTCACTCCATATATAAATTGTTAACGTTTATTACTATAACTCAACAAATAAAAAAAACATTTTATATTCATCATAAATGAAAATGTATATAAAAGAAAACATCACGTCGACTGGACCCTATATTTTTATTAAATACCATCCAATATTAATACACATGTTGAATACATATAAATGTTTTATTGAATGTTCTAAATTCCACTGACTGACATTTTCATTATAAAAGTAATTAGCTGTACAGTCGACTCCGGTTATAGTGAACCCTCAGTTATAGTGAACTGAAGACACTGGTCACACTTACATTACAAATAAGGATTAGAAGATTCGGTTATAGTGAACCTGAACCTCGACTACAGTGAACGTAGGAATTAAGTCCTGGAAGTTAATTGGATCTCTTACGCTATTAGGCAAACAAAGAGCCTTGGGAGAAAGGATGGTGTTCCAAAAGTGCAAGAGGCATTGAAAGGTCCCAAGAGTGCATTACCATACTTAGAGACAGACGACAATGCAGAATCAAATATGGAGAGAGCACGAACTCTGGAGAAGGATCTATGAAAAAACGTTTGAAGCAAACAATTGAAAATTGATATTTTACGTACAAATAAAAATACTGAAATGTTCAGTTCGTGCAGTTAATGAATTTTGCGGTATATTAATAAAATCAACCATTGTAGAGACATTACATTTAATTTTGACATCATCTGTTATAGAGAACCTTTTATATAGTGAACCTAATCTGTAAGGTCCCAGAAGTTCACTAAAAACCGGAGTTGACTGCACATATTAGTTTACATAGAATCCATATTCTTTAATTGCTTGGAATGTTGTTGTTGTTGTTGTTGTTGTTGTTGTTATTATTATTATTATTATTATTATTATATTTTATTATTATTACAATAATTCACTTAAGTTAAGCATTTCATATAAAAATTGATATTGTGCACATGATTACTAGAATGGAGTGAAAAAATACAAATAAACGACATAATTTTACTGAGCTCATTAACATGTATCACGCACACCACTCCATTTAATGTTACATGTTTAGTAGCATTCTCACTGCCTTACAGAAAAACTACAGTGCCAACGTTATCTTCATAAAAATTGCCACAGAGCCTTAAAAACTAGTGATAGTGAGGATAAAGTACCTTCATGTTCACCCTTCTACTCCTACACACAAAACTCTCTCCCACTCTACTTCGCCGTCTTAGGGGATTTCCTTTTGTGATTACGTCCTTTTAAGGTCCGCAGACACGACTAAGACGAAGTATTCCGTCTCTTCCATCCGCGTCTTTTATTTCTCTAGTTCCAGACGCGACCACAGCACCGCTATTGCGCCTTACCTCGCGGCTCGAGAAGATCTTCTCTCGGTTAGCGCGTTTTTTCTCACCCACTGGCGCGACCGCCTTGAGAGAGTCATTACTCACGAGAGTCCGCTGGGGCGGACAAGGAGGGGGAGGGAGAAGCCCGGGGGGAGGGGGGCTGCGGAACGCGCCGGCTGCGTCCGCGGGTGTGGCGCGCGTTTATTTTTCGCTCTACAGGATAAACATCTCGGGAAAATGCACCGTTTTCACGAGCTACATGGAATGAACACATTGAGCTCTTGTCTGCTAGGTTACACGCTTTCCAGAAACTAACCGGAATAGGTGGGCCAGGGCAACAACTGATGTCACTGGAGTGGGACCACGACGTTCTGGTGTTGGCGTCTCGACACTAGAGGATGTATGAAAGTAGCTAGACGCTAGGTCGATTTCAGTGTTCTCTGGAGGAGAATTCTAGGGGCCGGCTGTTCTGATCAGTAGTTTTCCGTTGTTTCTCCGATCAACTCCGGGCAAAGGCCAGAGCAGTACCCGATAAAATGGACAACGGACCTACTACTATCTTCCCTTCCTCTTCTTATTCTCGCCCCCCCTTACACACACACACACATATATACACGCGCGCGCGCGAACCTGCACTACTTCTACACATGTCAGGAGAACAGCCAATAGTTTAGATTTTGTCCCGTCTGAGGCGGTGCCCCTCTAATACGAGATATCAACTGATTGGGAGAACCAGTAAACCGACATATAGATTGGCGTCGAACCTCAACATACAGTAGATCACCCCCACCTCCCGGGATAAAAACACGCACTACACTTATGGAACTAACAACGATAGTACTTGGGTCCAGAAATACGAAATAATTAATCAACCAGAAACTGATTTGTATGTTTTCCGGTGATTTATTTACTCTCCCCCATTTTGTTTTGGAATTGAATTCGGTTGTTACTATGGTAAAAAGCGACTACGACGTCACACCATAATCATACGAGTCCCAAGGTGAGCGGTGTATTACATTGCACACATTCGGCAAAGGGGGGCGCGGCCTGATGAATAAAAATATCACTAAGAGCTTAATTACATTGCATGTACTTCGAGTGTGTGACACTTTCATCAAGGCAGATCATGAATTCAGTTTTTGAATAATAGACAGTTTCATTTTGTACATAAAACATGACGAAATGTGTGGTAAACATGTGACAGTAGATTGAACACGACAGATGTGCCACACACAGGTGTTTGATGCCTCCCTTAGGATAGATATTGATAAATACTATATCTGGTAACACATTATTTCATTTTGGTGTTACTAAGGGACAAATAAAGTATTCAAAAAGTTGTACGCTATTTGTATGAGAATGTGATAACAATAAAAGAAAAATGCATTGTTTAAAAACTTATCAAGCTGTAACTTAAACGCAGGAGAGTATGTGGAAATTCTTGTGAGTGCTGCAAAGAGTGTATGTCGATTAGTTTGTATGAATTATGTAAACAAATATAAATTTATATTTTGCACACCTTACAAACCTTACATTTTGAACGTATGAGATAGCAAGTGAAATTCTTGCAATGAAATTGATCGTTTCATATTAGTAATTTGTGAATGGATTTGAGCTGGGTATTGGAGAGCAGAGCAGTTTTACCTTTTTTTAATTAATGAAAAATAAATGCGCATGAAAAGATAAGTAAAAATATAACACATTTTCGTTATATACGCTTTTACAAAACGTTCCTCCTATGTGGATCGCTTTTATGTTAGTTTCATGTCAAAATAAATGATAAAAATTGTTAAGTTTATTTTCTCATCACTCAAATAATGTGTTTTTGTTACTGAATACGCATTAATTTAAAAAATATGAATGTGTTTATTTATTGAACAATTTCACTTTAATTGTACTCTTTAGTAAAATATTAAAGTAAACTAGCGTGCCCGTGCGAGAACTCTCGCATGTTAAACCCCACCCTTTCCCTACCCATTTGTCTACCCTTTCCCATTAAGGAGAGGAACTTCTAAATGTACTTACAGAATATCAAACAAAAATAACAATGCAATTGATTTTGGAAACAAATTTTCAATAAAAGTTTATTCAGCATTATAGAGATATGTTCTTGGAACAATTCATACTTTTATAAAAACATTTGAAGAAATTATTCAATTTCCTCGAGAGTAAGCTTTTCTCTTTCCTTGATAGTCACAAAGGTTTTTACTCTTGAGAAAGCCAAGTAAAGATTACGTTTGGACTGCGATCGTTGGCAATTGTCGAGTGAGTTGCGCTATTTTTCTATAATTTTAAATTTAGTTGCTCTTTAATTAATTCACGTAGTATTGTAGGATAGCACGTTTTGATTTTGTTTTTAATTATTTCAAGCTATTTTATTTAGCTACTTTAAAAAGTCTATTCTTTGTGTTGTGCCATAGCACAAGTTTTCCCCTACTACCTCCGCGTACCCGTACGAGAACTCTCTCATGTTAAACCTCACATTCATCCCTATCCTTCTATTTCCATTCTAAGAGGGAAAGTAGTTAACGATACGTGTTTATTTGTTTTAAAATCTATAAAGGTAACTTTCAATGTACTAACACATTAACAAATAAAAATAATGCAATTGATGTTTAAATATTTATTCAGTATCATGGAGAATTTTCTTGAAATAATTTCCAATACTTTCTTAAAGACATTTGCAGTAATTATTCAATATTATTTGTCCGTTCGTTTTTAGCCTTTCGTGATAGTCACAAAAAACTTTAGCTTCTTACTTTTGAGAGAGCTACGCGTCTGAACCCGCTGATTTGAACATTTCATCGAATGATAACGAAAATACTGGTACAGGCAAAACACAAACACAGTCTTCACTCTTCAATGCACACCCACATCCCTCCACAATTAAGTACAGCACTTACAGACCACGGAAAACGTTAATTGTATAGTTTCACTGCACGCATAAGAAACAATCTTCATAGGTATCAAGCAACTGTAATAGTACTTCTAGTTGTTGCTGGAGAGCAAATCTTGAATTAATGATTATGCAAATAAACCTAATGAGACGGCACAAACCACGATGGATACAGAAAGTAAATTTAAGATTGAGGAATCTAAGCCTTCTAGGCCTGTCGTCACAAAACTGGCTACCAGCATTAAGGGCTGAAATATTTAGGTGGCTTTGGTGGTACCGAAGCGCCGCGGCGCGCCGAACCAAAATTTTAATTGAATGTCCAAGAATGTCTCATCTTGTAAATAATGGTGTGAAAAACGTTTCTTTGAGGCCCTGGGCCTCAAAATTTTAGTTTTTAAGGCCCTAGAACGCGTTGTTTCGGAGATATGGATTTGAAAACATTGGCAAGTGTTGCGGTGTTTGCATTTGAAATTATTATTTAGATTCGTTTGTTTAAAACAAATCCTTCATATTTTTAGAGCCAAAGTGCAATTATTCACGTTTCCGTGAAATTCTCTTTCTTTAGAGACCTCATTCATGACGATTGGTTGTGTGTGAGAGCCGCAATGGAAAAGTATACTACTGGAATAATGTAGGAGACGATAATATGACAAATATTATTACTGTTTTTGCTAAGAATACAATGTCAGTTGATAGTTGTTGCTCCCACTGTATGCTCAGTATCCTTAATCGAGAAAAAGATATCCCTCCAAAACACGCAGTAAAATCTCCAAAATTTTTCAAATTAGGTCTTCAATTGTAATTTGTTTGCATACATGTTGCTAAAATAAACTGCTGAAAAATACATTACTTCAATATAATATTTTCTTTCGGTATAAATTTTCATATTATCTTCATTGTGTCAAAAGCTGGAATGCCTTTTCCATCAATTAGTTTTCATTTCAATTAACATATCGGCTTATTTGTACGCCTTGAATTAATTCATTACTCTTATAATCTTCACAAACATTACTTTGTAAGAGAACTACTATTAGAGCAGCGCGGTCGTATGACGGGCAGTCCGCGGAAAGTAAATAAGCTTCGCTGCTGACATTTAGAGGGGCGGGGTGGGTCAGGGTGAGGTTCGAAGAAAAGGTCGGGATGGGATACGGAGTAATACGAGGCGTGTTAGGACGAGGTTGGCCGAAGTACAGTGGGGAGGAATGTTGAAGGTGTGATGAGGGCAGCGTTGCCAGATGACTAAGAGTATATATCTCAGTAACAACAATTAAAAAATCCTGATACTTTTCACTGAAATTCTTGATCAATTTCAATTCATTCAACTGATCAATTTCAATTGATCTAAATTCTGAACTCTTTCGTACTATAACTATTGTGTTTCTAACGCGAGTTCGTTAAACTTAACTCAATTACGGTTTATTTTATTTCGATAAACTAAACGGAAGACCAAGACATTCTATCCTTCTCTACTTCAGCATGTGCAAGAAAAAGAGCATCCTATGCCACACTTAATATTTTATGGCAGTGTTTACACCAATATTATTGTTATTTGTAATATCCGTGTTAGATTTAAATTATTGAATAAAAAATTATTAAACGAATCTTAAATCATACATCAATTACCGTAGACTTAAAATACTAGTATTTAAACTTACCAGGAAGGTTCCTGCTATATTCATTAACTCCTGGTAAAAAAAATACCCGAATTCTGGTACGTCTGGCAACACTGGGTATGGGGAGATTGTGCAGGGTCAAGTGGGGTGATGCGTGATGAGGCGAGGTGGGTGTGGCAGAGCGGGATGAGGATGTTCGGTGGGACGGGACAGTCGTGCTGCACGTACGTGAGGAAGGGCTGCTCGTGCGTGTCTAGTGATTAACTTAATTAACAGGGGAAACGTGTCCTTCACACACGTACTGAGACCTTGCTGTTTACAGAATGACCTTGGCATCGGAGATTCAACCATTAATGTCACTGGAGTTAATCAGGGAATAAAAATATTACTTTTGAGAGCAACATGTAGATTTTATACGTGCTTCATAAAAAATCTCTGGCACAATTTGATATTAAATGATTGCAATTCAAATTTAATTAGTAAACACAATAAAATGAAGTTGTCCGACGGTAGTGAATACCCGTACCATAAATATCCTCGCTCTAACAAACTGACGAATGAATCAAATCGAAATATGTGCACAACAAATACAGAATTTTTAAGTAAAAATTCCATAAGTAAATTCCAGAATCCATAAGAAAATTTAAATTAAAAAACATAGGTTTTAGTGGCTATAATTTTACATTCGTTAAAAATATTTCATAAGTTTTGTTCTCAGTTAACCATTTGATTGAAGCTTTTAGACACCTAATTAAATTAACAGTTCCATAACGTGTTGGAGAAAGTTGAAAAACATACGGTAATATTAGTAATTCTTTATTATATTCATATATTTACTTTCTTCTATCTACTTCCTACAAACAGAGAGTGAGATAATGCTACAAGAAAATGTCAGTTTTTACCTGTACGGAGCAATGTTCGCTAAATAATTTTAAATATGTCCGATTTTCATAAAACCTCTACATTTTCTACAATTCCAAAAAATCACTTTTTTTACGCGCCTTGAGAATTGTTCGAAAATCAGCTACGAGGCGGTCTAATTGATAAGTCCATTGCTTGCCTATGTGCGTGGGTTCGAAACACAGATCGTACAAATTGGTTTAAGGGTTGAAAATACTAGGTTCATCTAATATCACAACATTATATGACATGATAAATAATGCGAGAACGTGAGTGCAGTTGTAAAACCACCAGTTTTTTATTCCAATTACCTGTTTGAGCTCCATTCATTTAATTCCCCCTTGTGCTCTCGTGTGTATTCCGGGTTCAACGCCCTAGGGCGAGCGCAGGCGCTTGCGGGCAGCGGGCGCCTTCAGCTCCTCCACCGCCAGCGCCCAGTTATCGCCCCGCTTAGAGGGCTCAATACAATTACGCGGCGGCATCCCATAACGGAGTGCTCCATTACCCGGGATCGGGCGGTTATCGGCAAATGAACGACAAGCACCGTCCCGCGCCGCACACCTCAAGTCACCGTTCCCACTTTACCCGCTCCCGCCTCCCCCTCCGCTCCCCCGCCCCCGCGTTGCTTCTGCCCTCACGCGTCAACACCCTCTCCCACCACCGCAGCTACCGCCAATACTCCCCCTCTCCAATAGTACCCACTCCCTTTACTTCGCACCACTTCATCCTCAGAGCACCTGTCCTCTTTCCTCCCACCGCCGCCATGAATCCCATAACACACATATCTCCCCTCCGCCACCCCCAGCCTCTTCACTTTCCACCGCTCCAACACCCGTAGCTCCAGCTCCATTCTCTCCCATCACCCCCTAAGTACCCACCCCATAGTTTCCCTTCCGCTACTACCGCCTCCATAGCACCCGCCCTTCCCTATCAATGGCCCCCGTCCCACATCACCCACTCCTTCGCTCCCTACCGCCACTGTCGCCCCTGCAGCAACCGCCCCTTTTGGCCCCCACCGCCGCCACCGCCTGTGCCGCCTCGTGGTCGCCGCGCGGGCCAAGGGGAGAGGAAAGCGGCCCCGACAAAATTACCTTTGATTACGCTCCTGTCGCGATGGTGCAGTGTGACATAATCAGCCGGATTCGGGCTCGCTCTCCCGTCTGTCGGGGAATGCAAATAGGCTAGCAATACGTAAGCGCGCGGTAGAGACCAACACGTTACGTGTCTTGCACTACTGTCGTCATGCGGATGCCCCGTTCACTACTGCAGAAAACTCTTAAACAAGAATCATTCACCCGCAATTCTGCTCGAGTTGCATTTTATGCAAAGTGATTTCATTTTTCGTGTGTATAGGCTTTTATCATGTACTTAAAACATTTAAAACAATTAATATCGCGTAGATGAAAAGCAGAAGCATCGATAAGTGAGGTAAAAGCAGAAATGAATTATGTCAACGAGTCAAATGAGTCAAAGAAGACAGAAGTTAAACTGGGAATGCGCTAAAGTTGAGAGAAATCGAAAGAAAGAAAAGTAATAAATGAAAAAAAACGTTATAAAAAAACTAAAAAGAAAAGAAGAAAGAAAACAAACACTAACTTTCTCTATACTACGTATATTACTCCGTATATACGTACGTATACGAGAAAGAACAAGAAAGTAAAATGCAAGGAATTAAAGTTTGAGAGATAGAAGCAAAAGTTTCCAAGTTAAGTATTGATATACTGGTTTTAGCAAAATTATTCTTAAAAAATCTTGAATTTATTTTTTATTATATTATTAATACACAGATTTACAAGTTTCTTCTCTTATATGATAAATTAAAGCTCCGTTTTTATACGTATTATACTCTTTTTTTCTTATTTTTACCCTTTTATCACTCCATATTATTTCTTATGAAAATTGACAGAATGATCCGTAATATCTCGACAAAGCCTATTCCGATAGTGTCACTCCGAATATTAATTTAAAGAGAAAGATAACAAATCCTCAAATCCTGAAGAATAATATTCCCTTGCATCGACCGCAGAATAAAGCCCGAGAGCTCCGCAGAGTTTATCCTGATTCGCGGGCGAGGAATTAGCGTGCGGGAGAGGGGAGTTGGACGGCGCCGCCGGTGCGTATCAGCCGCCGCAGCGCCATCTGCCTCGCGGTGATAGCCTCCCGCCGCCGCTGCGGCCGTTCGCACTTCCCAACGAGGGCCCGCCCACGGGCGGCGTAGGCGCAGCAAAATAAACGCACGGAGCCTGCCGCTGACACCCGCGCTTGCGTCTGGCATTCGCGAAATTTGCGAGTGCGGGGGAGGGGAGCTCATTTTGAAATTCCGGTGTTTTCTGCATGCCGATTTCGTTTGATGTGTGAACGTATTTCGAGCACCGCGGTTTAAGAATTTTTTTTTCGCGTGCTTGCGGGCGCTTTTATGGTTTTCAATTCTCGGAGAATTATTTGACGTCTAAGAACGCGAGACTGACATTTTGCCTTCTCTAGGGTGAGAAAACAAATTTATCTTCAAAACACGATGGTCTTTAAAATATGTGTACCGTTTGGTTGCAAGCTGATGTGTAGGTAAATACCTCTGGTTCATTTCATTAGACCCACCAGCGTTTTTTTTGTTTTTTTTTGTTTTTGTTTTTTGTTTTTTTCACATTCCTTGGTCTGGAAGACCGCCTTACTTCAAATAAGCCTAAGTCAAACAAATATGAAGTCAATAATCCCAGTTCAATAATTTGGGTAAATCATATAAATAATAGACACACAAACGGAAGTAGTTGCATAAGGCGTGCAGACACACAGTTTGGCACACAGTTTGACTTAACTATTCATTACACAGGCCGACGTCAGTTTAGTTACAAAACGGAAAACCACTGATTCCGATTAATTTCAGGATGCTGCATTCGAAATGGACACCCGTTTTTCTAGATTAGCTCGTATTTTTGAGTTACGCATAGTTGCCAGTTTTTACCATTTTGTAGGGACAGCTTCAGTTATCATCAAAGTAACCATGTCAACAATGTTACTCAAGTGAGAAATAAATAGTATTTCACTCATTAGGTGAAATACAGAAGCTTCTTGTTGTTAGCATCTTTATATATTGTAAGATTGAGGATCAGGATAAAAGCTTGGCCCGTCTTGTGCGTTGTCTGATGTATCTGACGGCCTGGCTTAAAGGAACCAAGAAAAGTATGCCTTTTGCTATTCCGATGATATGGAGAGAACTCCGGAATCTCTTTAGTGACTAATTTCTGTATGACCAATACAGCAGGAAGTAACAAGAAGAAACAGCGTGTCATCGAATATCCAAACTTGCTATCCGTGATCAGACCAGTGCCTCATGGAGAAAATTTACCTGCACCTACTCTTCCGAACGATTGGGAAACTATCGATATTGCAGCACCTATGGGAACCGATGAGGACCAACTCAATATTTGATGATGATCTGATAATCCCTTCCATTTAAATGATGAGACTTATTTCATCCTTCAACATGAATTGAACGATTTAGCGAAAGACTTACAACTTAGGAAAGAGATAGCTCAATTCTTGGGTGCTAGACTCCAAGAATGGTGTTTACTGGCTCCCGGAGCTACTTACACATCACAGGAAAAGGAACGAGCCTTTTTCAGAATATTACAGAATGAAAGATTCCCTTTGCGTATGCACGGACATCAATGGCCTGATGAATGAGTTAGGAATCCAACACAATCCATCTGATTAGTGTCCTTTCGTAGATTAATCTAAGTACAGTCCGAAAGCAGTTTTGCTTCATAATGGAAATAAGCTGCCGTCTATTCCTGTGGCACACTCTTCCAAAGAAAGAGACTTACGAGGGTCTCGCACTCATTTTAAATCATATCAAATACAAAGCTAATGGTTGGCAAATTTATGGAGATCTAAACGTATTTGCAAAATCATATATTTGTCTAGAAGGTGGATTTACAAAGCACTTTTGTTTGTGTTTTGTGTCACGAAAGGAGTGGACCCGCAGAGAGTCATTTAAGCCCGGTACCAACAACGTCAAGTATGAGTCTCTGGTCCAAGGTACTGCTTCCGCATCTGCACATTACGTTGGACCTCATGAATTTCGTAAAAGGAATAGACAAAATAGGCGAAGGATTTAAATATCTTAGACAGTGTTTTCCAAAACTAAGTGATGGTCTGTATACATCTGTGAACATTATACCTTATTAACTATTCCGGCAGTAGTAGTCTGGTAGTAGTGATGTACAGTTTTTAAATGCTAGTAAACTAACTTAATAGTTTTTAATTGTTTAGATTTAATAAATTAATTTATAGAATTTTTAAAATTGATTGTCTTTGACACAAGTGCTAAAAGTAAGTTGATTCCCTTTTTGCAGTAAACAGCTCATTCTCCGGTACCTTCAAGATACCTCATTATGCCTATAACGGTAAATTTGGCAACTATGCGTTACACAAAAATACGAGCTAATCCAGTAAAACGGCTAACATATTTGTATTCAGCGACCAAAAATTGGTCAGAATCAGCGAGTTTTGTTCCTGTAACTTTTCAAAAGTTTGAAAATGTCGGCCAGTGTTATTTGAGATGTAGTCACAGAGGTAAAGAAACCATAGAATGTACGCGTTACATAATTTATAATCTACAGCATGGATGAAGGCCAAATAAAAGGCCGAAACGTCGGCAATGCAAACGTCGGTTTTCTTTCATTGACCTACATTCAAGAACCCCTGGACATAAAATTCCATCGAGTCACGAATCACTGAATATATTGAATATAAATAATATATTACAGAGTCAAACGGAATGAAAAAAAAGGGCACTAAATTCAATGATTCCTTTAATATTCTGATAATGTGAAATGACGTTAGAGATTGTAGTTTTTGCCAGCCATTTCTGTTTAGAATTAGGGGTTGGATACAAACATGTGTAAGTAACATTACGTGGAATTCATAAGTAGTATATCCAGAGAACAAAATGAGTTGTAGAAGATTTTTTAATTCGAGTAATTTTTTACATCAACAGAAATTAATTGTAAAGACCATTTGCACACAATACCCACATAAGAACACTTTTAAAGAAACATTTATTATTTTTTATAAATTCTTTAGAAACTCCACACATTTTCTACAAGTACCAATTTTGATATTTTATTGAATTACAGCGTGCAGATAAAAGCAAGCAACATCGCCACAAAGAACCACTTCATTCCCCAGTAGACCACGCCCACCTCTGTACGTCGTCGGCTGGCGAAAACGAAGAAGTGTCACCATTCTCTATTACGTCGCCCCTTCCGCTTCGGAAGATGTTTGAGTAGCTGCGTTTCATTCAGTTACTCGAGCGCAACACGAGAGGGCGCCCAGGGCCACTCCAGCGCGCGGCGCCGACGTTCATTTCATTTCCTGGCGGCCCTTCGAGGCGGTGGGCAGGGCCCTGGGGAGCGGTGCGGCGCGGCCAAGGGCGCCGGCGGCAGAGGGCGAAGGGCGGAAGGGGGCGGGGCCGAGGACGCGCAGGCGAGGAAAGGAGCGTTAAGTGCCGCCGCGCTGCTCCCCGCCAGGGACGGCGCCGGCGCCCGGGGGCAAGAGGGGGCACTAGAGAAAGCAGAGCGACGAGAAAACTAGAAAAGGCGAGGTTGCGCAGCGAGAAAAAACGGCGTTTTCTCCGATTTATTAGCGGGAGAGGTGGCTCAGAACATCAACTGTTGTCACTACAGAGGATGTGGACCTGGAGGTCCTAGGTTCGAGTCCCGACCGTGGCAGAGTTTTCGACATTAGCTTCTCAGCTCACGTCGAATTCAGTTGCTGTCTGGATGAGTATTCTGGCAGCCGACCGCTCCGATCGGCGGTTTTCCGTGGTTTCTCCGATCTGTACTAGGCGAATTCCGGAGCAGTACTCTAAGCAACGGGCCACTGACCACATGCGATCTTTCCTTCCTTTTCCTTGGTCCATCATCACCCCTTAGTTATATTTACACCTTCATGCACTACACTAACACACATTCCGAGAGAACGGTCGGGAGACCAGACCTTGCCCCTGCTGGGGCGGTGCCACGCTGGTGGGAGATACCAGGTTAGGGGGAACCCAGTCTCCCGACGGTAAGTCGGCGGCGTACCTCACCATCCAGAGGGGGAATATCGCCGCCACATCCCGCGATAAGAACGTGTATTACACTCACTGGACTAACGATCTTAGTAGTTGACGTGACGGGAATCACTAATCGATCAATCAATCTCCGATTTAGTTATACTGACTTCTGACATGTGATCAGCTAGGACGTTGTTATCGAATCAGACGCGTCAATACCAAAAGTTAACACGTAACGAAACTCGCGATTGAATACATCCTCGCGTCCAATTGATAAAATGTCAGAAGTCACTACAATGAAATCGGGGAATAGTAGTCGAGTAGACAAATGGAAGGCTAATTTCTACAGATATGTTGCACGTGCTTTCGATAAAACATTACACTGTCAATGCAATATGTAACAAGGAAGTAAAAAGGTTGACATAAAACAGGAGAGGATTGCGGAAGCGACGTCTCTCGATTGCATCCCGCGGTGAACTTTTCTAAAGTTTACCTTACTTCCCCAAAAGTCTAAGGCCGTTAGCATCCTATTCGGATTTCCAGGTAAGTGCAAAGAAAGGCAGGTCCCCACATCAGTGCTTCAAAAATCTCTCTTTCGCTTTCATATTTCAAGAGCAAGAATTTTTTTAACATCATTCTGCATTTCTCGTATATTGTAATGAAAAGAGCGAGGGAAGCTTCTTATTTTGCAATTAAACTCTAGTGAATATTCATAATTTGTTGAAACAGATTTCTACAAATGCCGTGGAGTGTGTCAAGAAGGGATAATAGCACCGTAATCTTTCCTTAAAATATGCAGAATTATAATAATTATATTTTAGTTAGATAACATACATAATTCCCAAGATTCAGCTTCGTTCACCTGTGTTCAAAGTCTCTGGAATACTGCCTTAACTACATCTATTTCTGTTACTCATGAATGGAAACTTAAACAAATTGTTTCTGCCTTCCTCCTCCCAAAACACCAGTCTGGATGCAATAGTACTATGCGTTCGTAGGTTGCTAAAAGTGGAAAGGGATTAACTAGGAAGCTAGTAGGAGGTAAACTTCACCGTGGGAGATAATAGGGCGATTCCCTTGCGGAAAAGCTGTCGCATTGGAAAAGAAGTAGAAGAACCTACATGAAAGTATGAATTAGAGTGATTGTTAATAGAACACAAATGCACATTACTAAGTTCAAATGCGATCCAAGGCAGGAAATTCAGCCTATGCTAATCAAAAATAAACCTGGAAAAAAGATATTTCATTTAAACTCAGCGCAAAAACGAAATCCGATAGAAAATGGAAGCTCCCGAAAGACCGAATGCGGGGACGTAAGCTCTCTCTGTACACACGAGCGCGCGTTTGACGGTGACATAAGAGATCACAACAAAAGACTTAACAAGTTGTGCCTCGCCGTCGAGAGGAGAGGTGACAAGAAGTGTGACGTCAAGACAGCCTCCGCGGCGGGACATCCTACGCCAGGGCGCCGCTATTCTTAGCGCGAGGGGCAATCGCGGCCGTGTTTAGATAAGCCGCAGAGCGCGGCGGGGGCCTCGCGGGAATCACGGGTATTGCGTCGCCCTTCGCCGAAGCCGCTGGCGCCGCCGCGCCGCCACGAACAGCCCGCATCCCAGCCTTGGGGGACGCCCGCTCTTCGCGAAAAGGGGCCTCGCCGCGCCTTTTCGTGCCGCGCTGCGACGCGTACAGTCATCTCCAACGCTACGTCACTCATCGATTACGTCGCCTTTCTGTTCTTCGCCTCAACTGCTATAGTCATTCGTCCTGTAAGCCATCTCAAACGGTCATCTCCAACGCTACGTCACTGATCGATTACTTCGCTTCAATTGTTATAGTCATTCGTCCTGTAAGTCATCTTCAACGGTCATCTCCAACGCTACGTCACTGATCAATTACTTCGTCTTTTTGTTCTTCGCCTCAACTGCTATAGTCATTCGTCCTGTAAGCCATCTCAAACGGTCATCTCCAACGCTACGTCACTGATCGATTACTTCGCCTCAACTGTTATAGTCATTCGTCCTGTAAGTCATCTCCAACAGTCGTCTCCAACGTTAAATCACTGATCGATCATTTGGTCTTTTTGTTCTTCGCCTCAAATGTTATAGTCATTCGTCCTGTAAGTCATCTCCATTAGTCTTCTCCAACGTTAAGTCACTGATCGATCACTTGGTCTTTTTGTTCTTCGCCTCAACTGTTATAGTCATTCGTCCTGTAAGCCATCTCCAACGCTACGTCACTGATCGATTACTTCGCCTTTTTGTTCTTCGCCTCACTGTTACAGTACTTGGAAGTGTAGATCATGTGTTTTATCACGGGAGGTGGCAGTGTTCTTTCCGAGCTAGATGGTGACATCGGGGGCTGACCCACACGTCGGTATGCAGTGTTTCCCCATCCAGGTATCTCATACCAGCGAGGCATCTCCCTAGCCGAGACAAGCTCTATGCTTCTAACTGGTCTCCCGTCGTGTGGTAGCATAGTACTAGTAAGTGAAAGTGCGTACAAGTAAGGTGTGATAATAAGACAAGAACGAAGAATGAAATATCGCGCGCGGTTCGTGGTCCGTTTGTTAAGGTACTGCTCCGGCATTCGCCTAGTATTGAACAAATAACTTGGAAAAAATACAACTCAAAGCAGCCGCCCGCTATTATTGTCTTCCAGACAACGGGTGAACTCGGCCTAGTTATGCAGCTACTGTCGAAAACTCTGCCACCGCACCGTCGGGATTCGAATCCTAGGACCTACCGTTTACAAGCACTGAAGTACAATAGTTGATGCCCTGAGCTACCTCAGCCGATGCGCTACGGCAACTTCCGATGGCAATTACACTTCTTATTATGTTACTTCCTCTCTCATCTCCACGTCCGGTGGCGCTTCCAACTTTTCAATTTCCGTCGTACGCATCTTTTCCTACTCATCTTTCCCCTTCCGTCACCACTCTCACCCGCACTGCCTCTGACGACAATACTTCCACCTTCAGCGCCACTCCCATTGTGATAACATCCTCTTCTCTTTGTCTCAACGAATGTTGCATTTCCTGTAGACACGGGTCGTAGACAAAAATACTCGGCAACTCCGTTCCATGTTTCCCTAGTCTAAGTCTACCAGCCTTAGCCACCATTTTTATCCCATTGAATTTCCGCCCTCTTTGCTGCTTTTTTTGTCGTCTTACGCCTCCGTTCCTTGGTCCGTCTTTTCTTAAGAAGCCGTCAACCCTGCCCTCAGAACAAACACTGCGCTTCCCCTTCGATTTACGCCGCGCGCTTCGCGACTCTCCTTTTAAAAGAACGGTTTCCTCGCAGCCACCCCACGAGTTCCTTTCATACGCCGCAATTTACTCATTTAAAATCATCCGAACTTTTCTTGAGTTTAATTTCACAAAGAAGTACTTTTGCTTTCAGTGGCAAATACAATTTTCAATAGTTTCAGATTATTCCATTCACAATTTTTAAATAGTTAAAAATGTGGAGTAAACTCGGAAATTGTATGATCAAAGGATTACATTGGAAGTGTAAACTGCTATTAATTAACGATATTAAACAGACGCGAATAGAAGGGCTTTGTACATTGGCGGTCGATATTGGTCTAAGATTTTCGAAGTGCTTTGTAGCGATTTTTTTGACATTACTAACCATTCAATTTTTTACCACAGATAGGAAAAGGGTTGTCTCGCCTCTAATGTAACTTTTTAAAAATTGTTCATTTGCCAGATCCATATTTATTCCTTCGCAAAGATTGACGTCTTACATATCCTCCAATTCACTGACATTCATTCAATGATTTGACCATTTAGTCCAATTCAAAGATATACATATTCACACATTAGTTTTCGACTTACAAAGTGATCAAGATTATTTTATTAGAATGCTTTGTGAAAATACTGAAACGTAAACGTTTCTCATTTATGATTTGTTTATCACAACAGTTTTTTTTCAAAACCGCATTGGTGGACAGTGCGCCTTGAGTGGCATTGTCGAGGGCTCCGAAGTGTTTGGAAAACGTCACCCTTCATCCACCAGCTGCGGGGGGAGCCCTCTGTCGGGGCTTTGCGCGCAGTTTGCGATTCGGATGAGGAGAAGGAGCCCTCGCCACCCGAAACAAAAGCAACCGCCCTCGTGCCGACACCCCCCCGCTCCAGCGGGGCCTAATTTGATTAATCAGACGGAGCGCTACGTTGTGAAGATCTTCGCCGACGTCCATTGTGCCTCCGGTTGGGAATAAACAACAATGCAAAACAATGGAATATCAAAAATGGGCAATTTTCATTAAAAGTATATTTTTCTACGATCGTATACAAATTAAGCATTTTATATTGCACTACGACCCGAGGGCCCGAAGACAGTTGCAAAACGGTGTCCTTATCGTGAAAAAAACTTACGTCAAAATGGCGAAGATGGTACTTTGTTTCGAAAACCAAATGAAACATATGATGTAGCGATCCTGAGCTCGCTCAGTCACTATTTGGCGATAAGAAAGACCTCGTCTGCGTTCTTCGCCGCGCGATTACGTAAACCCGTCGCCTTATCAGCGGTTGCTGGAGGGGTGGCGGGGGGAAGACAGTTGTTTCCCTCCCCTACGCGGAAAAGAAGGGGTTGTAACGGCGGTGTCTGGAAAGTGCGCAGAATGTTTCGAGAAGCGGCAGCGTGAGGTAGCAGCGTGAATTTTGGAAGCTGATGCTGTGGGGCCGCGAGCTCCAGTTAGCGAGAAAGAGGTTTGGCCCAGTGGTGGCTAAATTCACACCGCAGATGCGCGTTCGACGAAGGCATCTGGTCTTGCAGTAAGACGGGGTTACAGAGAGAACCCGTGCTTAGGCCCAGGACAGAGCGTCGGCAGCCGCATTAGTTCGCTGTGAGTTGTGCGCTGGTGGCGAACGCCACGGTCACCGAAATAAGGTCGGTGTTAAAGACAAAACAATTTTGTATGTGATACTATAAAAGTAATGAGAATTTGGAAGCAATTGACTGTAGAATGCAGGTTGAAGTGTTGTTCCTGTAGTTCACTGCCAGATTGTTTAATATTTTTTTTTTGGCCATTAACACTCTTGCATAATGTATGATATACCCGACCATTGGTATTTCCATAATCATTGTGGACTATTTTTAAAAGATATTTGAAGTAGTGTGTCTTTCTAAGGGAGAACATCACTTATTTATGATAGAATCTTGTCATGTTAATACACTACAAGTGCAGTTTCTGTCTTTAAATCAAAAAGAACATTTTGATGATAGTGTAAAATCCAAATCAAGTTAGAAAACAATTTGGGTTATTTATGAACAATTAAAAGGTTATAAAAGTATATTTGCTATGAACTGTTGAATTTAAGTGAACTTAAATATCTTGAAATATTTATTGAAATTTGGGATGCCTGTTGAGTAAAAATACAACATATTTTTTAATTTCAACCAAAGGTGTAGGTTGTAATAAATGTTTCACATTCATGGTGTAAAACACACATGTTTAGTTTTTTTCTTTTTGCAATTTCTTTTGAATATTCTGTGTTTTCAAAACTATGTTTATTCATTTTAATTGTACACAACATATGTCTTCGTAATTGAAGTGAATTGTTTTGCAAGAAACTACTATGTATGCTAATGCAGTGTATGTTGAGGAAGGGTTAATTGCAACTTTTGTAAACAGAAAAGTGCTGAGGCATTTTGTCATCCGAAATGCCTGTGCTCTACCCTCTGATGTACTATTATGTGTACTCATCTCCCCAGAGATATCTTTGATTCAATTTGTTGGATTTCAATTTATTTTTGTCACAGAAGATGTTGCTGTGATGCTAGTTTGTGTCAACTTTGAAATTCATAATTTCTGCAGTTGATTTTTCCTCAAAAAGTTTTTTTTTTACGCTGTTCATTGTTGTATTTTTCTTTGTTCATTTGTTTATCTGTACATGTTAGGTAATTTTGCAATTTGTGTTTCTTTTTTTTTGAGATTCAATTATATTAATGTTTGTGGCTTTCAACTTTGTGTTTTTTTTCAAATTTCAACAAGAGCCAAATTACCCACGAAATTTCCCCACGGCCGACTTACACGGACGGTCACAAAATGGCGCCCAACTGGCTGGCTTGAAATTTTGAGAAATTTACACTATAGCCAAAGCTATTGGTGGTTCCAGCAGTGTTTTTTTTAGTATCTTTGATGTTTGACAAGGTTGTGTTGTGTTTGTTAAAGATATGCATTTCTATAGATATTGTAGGTGGTAAAATACTCACTGAATAGTTAATATTAATTTTTTGTCAATTTGAACTCAAATTAAGACTGGTTCATTTTGTTAGATAAAATGGCTGATAAATACAACCAAGCTAGGGATTTGGGAGATCTTTCTTCAAATGAGGATGATGGGGAGACTACAGTCAGGGAAATAGTTCAACAGGTAGAATCACCGGTTGCTACCGAAGAATATGCTACTCTTGGTACGTCGGGAACTGAATCTGCGTCTCCTCAAGATCCAACGACATCAGAAATTGACATTGACAGGGCGAATAATATGATGATAAGATTAATGTCGCAGTTTATGATTCAGATAGATGAGAAACTTAGATCCTCGAATTCGGAATTAAAAGACAGTTTATCTTCTCAATTAAATGATAAATTAGCTGAACAGTCCTGTCAATTAAATGATAAATTAGCTGAACAGTCCTGTCAATTAAATGATAAATTAGCGGATCAATCTAATCAATTAAAAGACAGTTTATCTTCTCAATTAAATGATAAATTAGCTGAACAGTCCTGTCAATTAAATGATAAATTAGCGGATCAATCTAATCAATTAAAAGACAGTCTATCCGCTCAGTTAAATGAAAAATTTGCGGAACAATCTACTCAGTTGGAAGATAGATTAACTGCTAGTTTTAATGCAAGACTAGTTCACTTAGAACAAGCCATAATAGAAAAGACTTCGCAACTTTCATTAGAAACAAAACAACTATCTGAAAATATAGTACAGATGGAAAGAATTTTCAAGATAGGACGGAACAGTTGTCAAGAGATCTTTCGGACAAAACTTCACAATTGGAACAAAAGTTAACCGATACGACCTCTCAAATTAGAACTGAATTAGAAGAAAAGCTGGAGGAACAGATGTTACGTTTGAATATTAATTTTGAAACAAAAGTTGATAAGGTCAAAACAGAAGTCGACAAAAACGTTTCTGATATAAGGGCAGAAATAGTAGACAACGAGCACAAAATTTTGTCGCAATTAGACTCAAGGAAACGGGAATTAGAAGCTAAGGTAAACGACCTCCAAGAGAAGATTGATGGTTTACCTGCGGGCCCTATGACTACACATCCTATGATGGTTAGCTTACCGCAAGGTTTAACTTTTGGAGCCCATGGGAAGGAGAACCCCTGCGCATTCATAAAGGCAGTAGAAAATTTTTTTACATTGTATAATCTGCCTGAAAGCAAGAAAGTCAGATTGGTTTATCAGATGCTAGTGAGTAATGCGAAAATTTGGGCGGACACTCTGGATCCATTACCGACTTCAATGGAGGGATTTAAAGAAAAGTTCTTCATGAGGTACTGGAATCACGAAACCCAGGTTAATTTTCGGTTGAAGCTTATGTGTAGTACCTGAAAAAAAGGTCAGAGCATGCAAGACTACGCTACGGAAAAGCTAGCAGGCTTCAGATTATGCTCTCCCACGATTCCAGAAAGTGAAACCGTTTGCCTTATAATTAGACATTTTCCAATAGGCATTCAGAATTTGCTAAAAAGTCAACTGCCCATGACAGCAGAAAAGTTAGTGATGCAGTTAGGTCTGTATGATGCAACTTATGAGATGTCGGGTAAGCAGGATACAACAAAACCGACAAGCATTTCATCAGCAGCCATCATACAAACTTCTGGCACTAATATGGAAAATGGAAATGTGAAGAAAAAGGGAAAGAAACACGAGATATCAGGAGATCATGAAGACACTTCTACTCCGTCGAAAGTTGCTAAATCGGCTTATTATCAACCTGAAGCAGCTGCACAACTGTACAACGCAGAAAAGGGAAAGCAGAAAATGGGCAAGGATAATCCAACACCATCTACTTCAAAAGATCCTGGACGAGGGTTAAACTAATGAGGTTTGTCTCGTGTGGTCACCCCGAAACAAACCAAGAAATCAAGGAAGTAGAAGAGGTGACGATACAGTCTGTGACGTGTTTGCAACCATACTCAGAATCTGAAAGGATGCCGTTTACCAGTGTCAACGCAACCAGACGTAGGTGCCCGATGATCAACATAATATGCGAAGGAAAAGAAATCTCAGCATTGGTTGATACAGGGTGCACATGCTCTGTGATTGTAGAAGATCTGTTAAATGAAATCTCTAAATTGAATCCGAATATACCGCAACTCCCTATGCACAAATCATATATTGTTGGAGCGAACAAAAAGAGGTCGCGTCCAATATCTCGACAGGTCCTATTGCAGTTGACAATTGGCTTAAAGATGTATGATGTTGTCTGCATAGTAGCAAAGGAATTGCTGTATCCACTCATATTAGGGATGGATTTTCTGCACGACTACGGAGTGGTGATTGACCTATCTAGGAATGCTATACAATTCCCGTTGGACAACACTGTAAACTGTAATCCAGAAGACAACGAGCAGTGCATGGATCTTCACATCAACTGTGTTACTTCTACTAACTTATTAACATCCATTGAAGATACTATCCACAAGAATGAGAACCTGAATCAACTACAACAGACTCAACTGTCTCGATTACTTGTTGAAAATAAGAAAGTATTTGAAAAATGCGACCAACCCATCAAGAATTTCGAATTCACTTAGAATTAACCGATGAGGATCCGTTTGTGGGGCACAACTATCCTATTCCGGTTGCGTATAGGGAATCATTGGACGAGTTAATACAGTCTATGGTAGCTGAAGGAATAATTAAGAAGATGAAAACCCCATATATAAATCCTATCGTGGTAGTTATGAAGAAAAACCCATCAGCAAGGAAGAAGGTCGTTGAATTTCAAGATTATTTTTTTTTACCATTTCAAGACGTTGATGATACGAAAAAAAAATCTTATTCATTGGGGGGCTATGTAGCGATCCTGAGCTCGCTCAGTCACTATTTGGCGATAAGAAAGACCTCGTCTGCGTTCTTCGCCGCGCGATTACGTAACCCGTCGCCTTATCAGCGGTTGCTGGAGGGGTGGCGGGGGGAAGACAGTTGTTCCCTCCCCTACGCGGAAAAGAAGGGGTTGTAACGGCGGTGTCTGGAAAGTGCGCAGAATGTTTCGAGAAGCGGCAGCGTGAGGTAGCAGCGTGAATTTGGAAGCTGATGCTGTGGGGCCGCGAGCTCCAGTTAGCGAGAAAGAGGTTTGGCCCAGTGGTGGCTAAATTCACACCGCAGATGCGCGTTCGACGAAGGCATCTGGTCTTGCAGTAAGACGGGGTTACAGAGAGAACCCGTGCTTAGGCCCAGGACAGAGCGTCGGCAGCCGCATTAGTTCGCTGTGAGTTGTGCGCTGGTGGCGAACGCCACGGTCACCGAAATAAGGTCGGTGTTAAAGACAAAACAATTTTGTATGTGATACTATAAAAAGTAATGAGAATTTGGAAGCAATTGACTGTAGAATGCAGGTTGAAGTGTTGTTCCTGTAGTTCACTGCCAGATTGTTTAATATTTTTTTTTTTGGCCATTAACACTCTTGCATAATGTATGATATACCCGACCATTGGTATTTCCATAATCATTGTGGACTATTTTTAAAAGATATTTGAAGTAGTGTGTCTTTCTAAGGGGAGAACATCACTTATTTATGATAGAATCTTGTCATGTTAATACACTACAAGTGCAGTTTCTGTCTTTAAATCAAAAAGAACATTTTGATGATAGTGTAAAATCCAAATCAAGTTAGAAACAATTTGGGTTATTTATGAACAATTAAAAGGTTATAAAAGTATATTTGCTATGAACTGTTGAATTTAAGTGAACTTAAATATCTTGAAATATTTATTGAAATTTGGATGCCTGTTGAGTAAAAATACAACATATTTTTTTAATTTCAACCAAAGGTGTAGGTTGTAATAAATGTTTCACATTCATGGTGTAAACACACATGTTTAGTTTTTTTCTTTTTGCAATTTCTTTTGAATATTCTGTGTTTTCAAAACTATGTTTATTCATTTTAATTGTACACAACATATGTCTTCGTAATTGAAGTGAATTGTTTTGCAAGAAACTACTATGTATGCTAATGCAGTGTATGTTGAGGAAGGGTTAATTGCAACTTTTGTAAACAGAAAGTGCTGAGGCATTTTGTCATCCGAAATGCCTGTGCTCTACCCTCTGATGTACTATTATGTGTACTCATCTCCCCAGAGATATCTTTGATTCAATTTGTTGGATTTCAATTTATTTTTGTCACAGAAGATGTTGCTGTGATGCTAGTTTGTGTCAACTTTGAAATTCATAATTTCTGCAGTTGATTTTTCCTCAAAAAGTTTTTTTTTTACGCTGTTCATTGTTGTATTTTTCTTTGTTCATTTGTTTATCTGTACATGTTAGGTAATTTTGCAATTTGTGTTTCTTTTTTTTTTTGAGATTCAATTATATTAATGTTTGTGGCTTTCAACTTTGTGTTTTTTTTCAAAATTTCAACAAGAGCCAAATTACCCACGAAATTTCCCCACGGCCGACTTACACGGACGGTCACAATGATTCGTAACAAAATTATTCGTAGCGACGAACTTACTTTATATTTCGAATATACGAAAAACTTACTTTATATTTCGTGAGAATAATGTTTGTTCTGACATGCTCGCGATGATTTTCCTTAGAAAAAATCGGTTTTGATCCTATCGATCTCGGTAAAAAAAAATTTAATCTGATCGTTCAAAAACAGTTTCAAAAATGAATTCATGCTCGTAAATTAGTTTTTCTGCTAGGATAGAATTTGAGATCGATAACAAGTATTTTATCGAATGATGTCTCAAAGAAGACTTGTTCTAATTATTATTATGTCTCTCAAGGCAAAATTGTGAAACGAGAATAGTAATTTAATAACATGTTTTAAATGTACGTAAATGTTTCAAAAAAAAAAGTAAAATATGAAATAAAGAGTTAGAAAAATTAATAACTTCTCGATTAGTTTTGACTGACTATACGTCCATTTATTTCTAGTGTGGCTTGTCGTAAATCAACTGCAACAGTGTTATCCAATAGGGAGCTTGAACGTCATCACGGTAACGTCACAGTGGCGACGTTTAAACTCCCGGTTGGACGACACCGTCAACAGCTGATCTACGTCAAGCACCACTACAAATATTTCGAACTATAGAAATCAACAAGTGTACAACATGTTTAATAGGATGAATGTTTTAAGGCAATTCGTAACCCTTTCAAAATAACTTTTATTTTCCTCTTATTATTATTTTTTAAACTAATAAACTTCATTCTTTCAAACTTCTTTGCCTGAAGTCTTTCACTGATAATGGACGAAAAATGTACTTCCTTTCCGAAAAAATCCATGAAGACGTGCACGCCAACGAGAACTATTCACTCTCTGCATGTTCAACTTCAAAATATAAATAATAACTTTTGATTAACAAAGTTCTTTGAAAAAAATTATTTTGGACGAAGCACGAGGTTATTCAGACATTAGATAAGAAATTAAAATAACAAAATTATTAGTGAATGCCTCCGCATACCAAGTTGTCCCTACGGAAACTAGTATGTCACTATGACAGACGTCTTGCTGCGTGGCCTCTGTGAAATATCAATGCACTATCAAAATGTTTTAAATGTTAATTTAAGTATTAATAATCTAGAACAAGAATATTCAGAAAAATAATGTAAGCACAATGCTTTATATTCATGTAAGTTAATGAAAGTTCATAGTCTGTCCTGAAAATAAAGTTATGTTTAAAGGAAATTAAGTGAAATTGCTTTTCAGGGTTGCTCTCAAAGAAACTTCTCTGTACTTGAAGAACTGCACTTTTGTCTCCAAGAACCCGATAATTCACTTCTCTTCGCCGTTGGCCGTTTATGATGTGAGATCCGGAAGCAGGGAACATATGCGTTTTATTTAATCAAGCGAGTTCAGCAGTTAGTTCTTACCATAGTTTGACCTTCAACAACTCATAAAATATGAACTCGGCCGTTGAACTCAGCGTAGCATACGTCTTGCGAGTAGTTAATTAAATCAGCTGTAATAATAAGATCAGTAGTATTTACAAATTACATTTGTACCGCACTCTGACTTCCCTGACCTTGATACAATCTAAACGTTTTGAAATTGTCGTATTTTCTTCATAAAAGAGAACAAGGAACATTTTTTTATTTTCTTGAAACTCGTCACAAAAGTTTCGGTCTAACAAAATTGTTGAATACGAAAACACTAATATTTATATTTTGATACGACACCATAATACATAGTGCTCTTTGATTAACAAATACCCTCTGCGACAAGCTCTTTGATTAAGAAATACCACCGACAGTAAATATGAAATGCCTACCTTTTAACATGATTTATATTCATTTAAAATATATTTGCATTAACCCACAAATAACAGTCACTACTGCAGCACAAAATAACACATTTAACTTAACGTTAATAAACCAACTTTGCAGGATAACTTTGCCACAATCAGGCAAAAAGATACCATGGCAAAGAGTGAAAGTACATCCTGGCGTTCAGAGCAAGAGAGACGGAGATCTTTTCAAACAACTATTTAATGACGTACTATTACACAAAGTGTAAGAACTTAAAAAAAAATACATTACACAGAAAATTAATTTCACCTTCTTACAACACGAAACATACAGTCATGCTGGTTTGTTTGTTTATTCTTACGTTAAACATAATTTTCTTAAAATAAGAATTATTTTGCAACGTTTTTAAAAACGCGTAACCGTCAAATTCGAATCATTCCGAAAAAATATCGTTTTAATACGTGCGAAGGCGGCTGACTAACAGAGCAAAACTTGTGCCGCCTGTTTCTTAAAAAAGCGGAGGCAGAGGAAATGTGTGTAAACGTGCGTGCACGCATGCACATTTAAGTGTTTGCGTGTGTGCGTAAATGCGTACACGTTTGCAGATGTTGGAGATCAGTGAAAGGCAGGCCGACAAAAAAGAACTTCAGGGTCATGCGGTGGTGAAGATGGAAATGTTGGCGGCGTAGAGGTGGGCAGGGTGTCGGCTGGGGAGACGGCAATACGCGAACCCCCATTAAGGTGACGTTGGCAGTGTTAGTGGCGAATGTTTGATGTTTGTCAAGCATTGCTCAAATTGGTCAGAATTTATCGGGATTTCTTAACTTTGCAACACAAAGGAGAAGTGAATAGTCTCCAACGACATAAAACATTGGTTACCAAGATTTTTATCTTCCTTCGCGCCAAACTTTTGACCGTCGTCGCCAAAATTGCCGCCAGAACATCTGCCCGTCCATCCGTCCGTCGGTGGTGGCGGAGGAGAAAGCGGAGGCAAAGAAAGAGACGGTGGCGAAGGCGAATGAAGAGTGAAAAAGAGAGGAGGAGGAGGCGAAGACGGAGGCAGAGGCAAAGGTACGAATGAAAGGAAGTGAAGAAGGAGAAAAAGGACAAGATGGCAGAGACGATGGAAAAAGCGAAGGCGGTGGTAAAAGATGAAGTGGAGGGAAATGCGGAGGCGAAGGAGGCGAAGGCAAAGACCGAGGCGGAGGCTAAGGCGGAGATGAAAGAGGAAGTGGACGCAGAGGCGAAGGAGGAGGTGGAGACATAGATGAAGGCAGTGACTAGGTGAACGAGGAGGCGGTGGCAGAGGCGAAGGAGCGGCGAGGGCGGAGGCAAAGGCGAAGGCGAAGATAGATGCAACAGCGGAGGCGAAGGCGGTATCAGTGGCGCCGGCGGTGGCGGTAGTGGCGGCGACGCTAGAGGCGGCGGCCAGGCGATATCCGACGCCGGAATCGATACACGGCGGCGGCAGCCACGCGGTGCCTCGTTATTCCGCCGGAGGCGGAGGCGGTGCAGACGGGCGGGCGCGGCGCAATGAACAAACCTACGCAGATTTTGCTTCGCCAAAAAAGATGCAGGTCCACGTACTCCTGGGTTTCGTGCAGCATACACTGCACGACATCCCAAAAACACGTTAGAAATTGCAATATGTGCTTATGAAAGAATTTCTCAACTACAATAATTTCTAGATCTTTTCTTAACTCTGTTGTTGACTTCAAGTACTTTGAAATTTTTTAGTAGACGTGAAGCATACTAAGTTAAAAAAATATTAGAAAAATGTATATACTTAACAGAAATAGTAATGAATAAACAAAACATATTAGCTTCCCAGTTAGGATAGGAAATGCTGAAATGTAAAAACAATTATACCATTAATTCGTTGATAAAGAAAATGCCCTTAGTATTCCTAACTTCATTGAAAGTTGAATATGATTTGTTCTGGTATTCTCTATTGTTGTACTGTTCCTACTGCTTCTGCTGCCAGATTGCTGATGCTACTTTTCTTAGTTCCTTGTCAATATCTATATATAATCATAAAAATCCCGTTTCACATTTATTTAGAGTCTAAAATGTTCCAATTCGCCTCCGTCTCATTCGTCTTAGCCGTGTTGTTCCGACGTTGTTTTTTTCACTTCCCAACTTCGTAGACTTTTCTTTCGCTAATGGGAAAATATCTTAATAATAAACATCAATCTGAGTTTCAACGTATACTTTCAACTTAGTGTTATTATTTAATTTCCATTACACTAATTTTCGACGTCTTTCACTTTAGTCCGGAACCCGGCCATCACATATTCAGCTATTCAACAGAGATTCGAACCCTCGTACGTGAGGAGTCGAGCGCATTGCCTCGTCGCTGCCCGCCGCGCAGCTCATCGGCAACAGCGGCGCTCGCTCGGAGATAACTCTTCCGCCCGCCAGAGAGCGCGGACGTCGCCCGAGGAAGAGTCGGTTTTCGATATTAAAAAATTCCCTTTAATGTCCGGGGCATGACAAACATCCCAGAGCGGAATCTGCTTTCTGTCGAGCGTGTTGCCCGGTCGTCTATGGCGATGGGGATGACTGTGGCGATTGCATTGGCGAAGGTGAAGGTAATGGTGAAGGCGAAGTTGATTGCAACGGCGAAGGTGAAGGTGAAGGCGAAGACGACGACGATTGCAATAGCAATTGCGATGGTGATGGTGATTGTGAAAACGATTGCGATGACGAAGGCGGTGATCATGGTAGAACGTGATAGCACGTGATGAAGGCAACAGTGACGGCGGATGGTGACGGCGGATGGTGACGGCGGATGGTGACGGCGGATGGTGACGGCGGATGGTGACGGCGGATGGTGACGGCGGATGGTGACGGCGGATGGCGACGGCGGATGGCGACGGCGGATGGTGACGGCGGATGGCGACGGCGGATGGCGACGGCGGATGGTGACGGCGGATGGTGACGGCGGATGGTGACGGCGGATGGTGACGGCGGATGGTGACGGCGGATGGTGACGGCGGATGGTGACGGCGGATGGTGACGGCGGATGGTGACGGCGGATGGCGACGGCGGATGGCGACGGCGGATGGCGACGGCGGATGGTGACGGCGGATGGTGACGGCGGATGGTGACGGCGGATGGTGACGGCGGATGGTGACGGCGGATGGTGACGGCGGATGGTGACGGCGGATGGCGACGGCGGATGAAGATGATAGCGGTGGTGAAGGTGACGTCGGATGGTGATTGATGATAGCCAGATGTGAAGGTGATGGCGGGTGATGATGAGCGGATGGTAAAGGCAATGGTGATGACGTACGGTGACGGCTTAAGATGAAAGCGAGGACGAAGGTGATGGAGATGGGTGTGGCGAAGGCGATGGCGATCAGAGGCAGGCGGTGTGCGACGGGGACGACGGCGGCGGCGGCGTGCTGGGCGCGGTGGGTTATGGGCCACGGGGGGGGGACGGCGGGCGGCGGGGAGTGGCGGCGCGTTATCGGTATTCCGAGAGCGGCGCCCGAGGGCCTCGCGGGGCCGAGATGCGCGGGACAGACCGCGTCGTTGGCCATTTGAGAGCGAAGCGCTCGGCAGCCAGAATGCAAATGCGCACTTGCCAAGTGGGGCGGCTGCACACATGCAGCAGATTATCGGTGCACCGGATTCGATGGCCCCCGGCGCAGACGGTGTTGATGTCACAGATTACTCGCAGTAAGAGGTGAAGGTGGGTGGCATATTAAGTTGATTGGGCACGCAACTGGTGGCTTGATGATTCAACCAGTTGTCTGAGTCATAAGGATGAGTCATATCTTTATCACCCTGTACTAAGTTACAACAATTAAAGATTTGTAATGCAGTTTGCGTGCAAAAGATATGAAGGGGAGTTGCGTGATATTATTTTATAGCATTCGTACCAACAGCTCAATTTTAATTTTTAGAGCAATTTTATAATGGTCTTTAATATAAGACACCATATGACCAGCGTCATTTTTTGTTTCTTTCTGACAAGGTTCTTCATGGATTACAAGTAAACAGCTACCACATGTAATGTTCATGTATGTGTGCGTGTGCGTGCGTGTGTGTGTGTGTATGTATGTGTGTGTGTGCGCGCCCGCGCATGTGATAGGAGAAGATCGGTCAAGGAATCCCAAGGGCAAGAATCAGGAAGAGAAAAGAATGTTTGCGCTCAATTCATTTGGCCCAGGGCCCTGCTTCAATGTTTGCCTAGCATTGAGCGGAGAAACCACGAAAAACTATCGTTCAGAGTAGCCAACCATTACAGTTGTCAAGAGAGTAACACAATTTGACCTAGCTATCTACCTAGAAAATTCTCGTCGGTGCTCGAAGCCTAGGACCTGACGGTCAGAGTCGCTGCTGAGACAGCGTCAATGCTGGCTCTGAGCAAAATTCACCGGTGTAAGAGCGTTCGTAGCGTATGTTTGTACATTATATCATGTTTTCGCCCTCTGTAACGCCCTCTCTTTCGCCCTAACTTCACACAACGTAAACACCAAAAATGAAATGATCGGCACCAACGCTTCGCCTACAACCGCGCGTGTGCGCGCACGTTGCTTGTTTGGAAATAAGGTTTTAAATGTATTTTGCCTCAAGGCCTCTTAACGGTTAAATATCAGATGTAATAACAACGATGCGAAATGTATTACACGATCAAATAACACAGCATGTTGCTACAAACTTTTAACAACAAAATGTAAATGTTACTAAAAGCAATTGTAAAACAAACCTTCATATTCTTGCCACTCTTTTTTATTTAATTCATCGCACTTACAATGATTTTCTTGATTATCACTACAGAAAATACACAAGTGATATCGCAAATATTTAAGAACAAGATGGCTGAACACTTTTCTTTAATTGTAAAGTCTTATACAAAAATTCATTCTGATGCAGTAAAATCACCATGTTACGTAATAAAACATACCAGAACACTGAATTCACGCTTTGCAAACTACTATTTTTTTTCGATCAAAAACTCTTTTTTTCAATACGATGGCAAATGCAATGAAAACATTCCACCAAACCACTCCAGTGCTCGCAACGCAAAAACTACTAGAACGTAATAGAAAAAAAATGTTTTCCCATCGGAATGCGGTCGGATTTGGAACGAAATACCTCTAAAAATCAAATCAAGATCCCGTTTGATCCCACGAACATCTCACATGTCAAATACACACACACACACACACACACAAACACACACGCACACACACAAAAGAGCACACAACACAGAGCGCATGTGCCCAAACCGTGACGCGGGGCGAGTCGTCAGGGTGCGCTCGCGCGCGTGGGTAATAAATCCACAAGAGAGCGCGGCGGCGCGCGGTTGCACAGCCCGCCGCAACCGCCCTCCGACAGACAGACGGCGGCGCGGCGGAGGGCGCCCGCGATGCTCCGCTAATGGAGCTGAAAGCGGATCGCGGTCGCGACCCCGGCCTCCCCGTCCGCCCCCTCCCCTCCTCCCTACCACACCCTCCTCCGAGGAAACCGAGCGACCTCCCTTCGCTGGTGTAACGGTTAGCGTACCGGACTGTCATAACCAAGTTCGCGGGTTCAAACCCGATCGAACCCGTGGATTTTTAAGGGCGAAAATATCCTTCGTTCCCTTCATATCCAAGGGTGCAATGCCCATTTTTTTACCAACATATCGTGTTTTTCCTCGGTGGTGGAATGGATTTTATCTCTGAAGATCACGGAAAAAACTTCCTGGAAGCCTCGAACCTGAGAAGTCTGTCATAGGAATGGACTAACAACAAAGAAAGTAAAACGCAAGGCACAAAATAAGGAGGAATATGTCAAATGGCTGCCCTGACGCTGAAAGGCAAAAAGGGAAAGAAGAAGAAGAATATGATGATAACGATGATCATGGTGTAATGTTATCATAATCTTCTTCGCGACGCCACCGAAGTCATTCAGTGACTGACCGTTGAAACCTCTCTCTTTCCTGAGTAATATCTGGTAATTATATTGTAATCTTTTTCATTCACACTTCTGTAATAACTTATTACTAATAAGGCGTTGCAGGAGCATATGGTATCGAGATGTTGACGGACTGTCTGGCTGACTGCACAGCACTGACGCAATGAAAATTATAATGGCAAACTTATTATTAAATTATTAATATTGTACACTTAACCATTTCACGAGACTTCATTCACCTCCATTAATGAACAAAGAATAATAAACATTTAATAATATATTATTTGTGTTGCCCTTGCTGGAGCAGAGTTAGTTTAATAGATCGTTTATTTAGTTTTATAACGAAGTTGTTTTCTTGTTACTACATCAAAAAGGAGTATAAGTTATAAGTTCAATGCCCTGAAAATTAAACTTGTTTACAATACGACACAACGATATTCTATCACTTAGTCACACAAACAACTGACCGAGAGAGAGGCCAAAATACACACGTCAACAACACAGACTTGCCGAATGCCCAACTACGGCACTCTGAAAATTTCCTGTTGTGTTCATTCTGGGGAAACAAGGATGCGTTCTGACGTCATTCCGGCCATTGTCCGTGTAACCCCGAAGCAGTGCAGAGACGAGAAGATAATCCCGACTCCTCGTTTTT
This sequence comes from Acheta domesticus, assembly GCA_031308135.1. Lineage (NCBI taxonomy): Eukaryota > Metazoa > Arthropoda > Insecta > Orthoptera > Gryllidae > Acheta > Acheta domesticus. The sequence continues at coordinate 56,643,741 of JAHLJT010009355.1, read as the reverse complement.
GTGTTGTGTCCAAGCTACATTGCCTTCTCAAGTAATCAAAATCCCAAGTCTTGGAAAATAACGTTTTCTCGGCGGACAAAATGGTTGTCTATGCTATACGCTCGTTTCCTTTGTTGTTACATTAGTTTATTAATTTGTTATCTCCGTTTCGCCCTCGTCACATCAATAAGTATTGTTCAATCACAGTGCTGCAATATTAGAGATTAATAAAATCAATGGAATGGTTGCACCACATACCGCTAACGTAACATTTTTATTTCCTTTGCTCGCCTTTTGTACTATTACGTTTGGTACGTTACAATTCTATATTCTGTATAGTATAGATCATAACGTAAGTGCACCCTCGAGATGACAAAGCTTAGACACAAAAGTCGCTACAGCGCTGCGCGATCAAACCACTATGCGGATTCGATGGTGTGACGGTTAGCGTGCCGGACTATCATACCCAAGTTCGCGGGTTCAACCCCGATCGAAGCCGTGGATTTTTAAGGGCGAAAAAATCCTTCGTACGGGGAAGTAATCGTATGGGGAAGTAAAGCCGGCTGGCCCATGTTAGTAGATTTACTTGCATGTAAAAGATCCTCAAGCCTAAATGACGCCTATGAGCTAAATTCAAATGGCCTGTTTCGTCGCCCAAGATAATACCTTCTTTCTCCGCTAGGTGAAAGGAGCGTAGCGAAATTTGCGTGGTCAGACGGAAGAGCGAGCCTGATGGCCCGAGTCTCGCCACGTAAATTAAGGCACTAACTACATATAAGTTGAATCTGCGTCTCTTTAGTAAGGGCTTGAGGCGACTTTTCAAGCTCCTTAGCCACCCAACTTACAATATTCAAAAAGCAAACAACTGGATCATCCACGTGGTCGTCGTACCTGAGCACTCCATCATCGCCTGTCTGTTTCGCGCGCACCCTCCGCCCTCGACCCGTCATGTCGCCCGCCCTTCCGCCTTTCCTCGCCCCGGGGCGGGGGCGGGGGCAGCCACGTGCCCATCAACCCGGGGTCGTTCCGCCCGCCCGCGCGCCCGCCACCACCGCCGTGACGTCACGTTCCTTTTAAGTTTCTGCACGACGACGGCGACGGCGGCGGGCGACGAGGTACACAGACTGCGCGCCGTCGGGCGCTTTTAGGCCGCCATTACAAAACCCGGCAGCGTCACGGGAAGACTTTTCATTAGAATTTCAATATCGGCGCACGTGGTCGTCCCCGAACGTCGTGTGGGAGGGGGAAGGGGGAGGAGGGGAGGAGGGGAGGAGGGGAGGGGAAGCGAACGTTGGAGGTCGACACGTCGGCGCGGCGCGGACCGGCGCGCGCGAAACAGAAAAAGCGAGGCAGGGAAATAATGAGATGGAGAGCGACAGCCTGGAGAGAAACGATGGAAGCGTGATACGAGTTTATAAACGATCGATAGATAGCGCGTTAAACTGATCTGAGCGACAGTAAAAACACCGCTATGAAATAGTTACTATTCGCGATGCTCCAGGTTGGGCTCAACAAAATGTAAACCCGAAGAGGATTTTAGACATTCACGAAATTAAAAAAGTATTGATGTTATTTTCATTCGCCTCTTAAATTGTGATTTAGAATGCATAAAAGAGCAAATGTTTACTGAAGAGCTGGAAAATAATTCCTTCGTGAAAGCGTTGTTCAGGTTCATAACAATAAAAGCAGCATTCAAAACCAAAGGAATATGTTTTTGAAAAAGGAATTAGAAATTTGTACAAGCACATAGATTAATTTTCTCTTGTAAGTACAAAACATTTTAATTTCTTGTAAATAATAGCAGAATTTTCAATAAGCATTCAACATTCTCAAAATGTACGTTTTAACCGACGATGCATAATACTGTGCGAATAGATGAACTTTTTGGTTTTAAACAAGTGGAATTCACATGTCATAATCACATTCCTTTAATTTTATTGTGTAACCAAAATACTAGTTTATTCTCGAATATATTTGTTTAAAGTTTACTTTCCATCCAAACTGATAGAGAAAGGTTAATAATAAAAAAGTGTGTGTGTTTTCTTTCTCTAATTGAGTTTAGTAATATGAGAAGCAATAACTCCAATACGATATGAATGTTAGTCAAAAAATAAAACGAAATCGGTAAAACACTTTGAAAAGCCACGTGTATATTCAATGAGAAATCATAAATCACATAGCCAGTCGCCATTCCTTAGCTTCTCCAGCGCATTAGCGGCCTCGCTCGCGCGCCAGTCAGCGCTAGGGATGAGACATCCATGTCGATGTTTTCAAAACATCGATGTTTCTAAAAATTATCGATGTTTTAAACTTCGATGTATTAAAACCAACGTTTTTTAACATCAATGTTTTGGGTTTGATGTTTTTTACGTTTTCAATGTTTTGTTCATGGATGAAAGATGCCCATCACAATTTTGTTAAAGTTAAAATATACAATAACTGATGGTATTAATATCTGAATTCGGTCGATACAATCGCGGTTTGGTCTATCTTCATCGAACAGACTACCATCCATTCCTCGAGATAATCCTGATGGCCTGGTACTTCCTTCGACTTTCCTTCATTTCGCACATGGAGAGACGCGTAACTTTGTTTTCGGTTAAATCTTAATTATAAATTAATAAGCACGGTCATTGTCAAATTAAATTTTGCAGCGCATGAATTCAATGTTATGGTACTAAACCAACCTTAAAACATCGATGCTTTTTGGTCGACGTATTGTTAACATCGACGTTTGGATTTTGGACATCAATGTTTGGAAGTGGCGGATTCAGGAGGAAGGCAATGAAGGCCATGACCCTCCCCCCAAGCCCTTCGGTTTTCGTTTGTTACATTATTTTATAAGGCACAATTGATTTAAATACTTACTTTTATTAAAATTATGTAATTTAAACAATACTGTATAGCATACTACACAAATAATATAAAATTTTATAAATATGTTTATTATTTAAGAAAAATCTATGATGCCGCCCCTCCCCAATGATCCGCCCCTGATGTTTGGCACCATCGATGTCTTGTTGTCGCTGTCGCATCACGAGTGAGGGCGTCCGCGCCGGACAGGCGGAGCACCGCGGAAGGAGCCAGCGCCAGCAGCCTCGGGCCGCGGGAAGCGCCGCGCCGCCGGCTGGCGACGGATGCGGCAGCGCCGGCGGCGTCGGCGGCGGCGTCGCGGCGCCGAGCGCCCCGGCCCTCGGAGCAACTCGCGCGAAGGAGAGGAAAGGAAAACAGGAAGAAGGAAGGCGGGCGGAACACGTAATGAGGCGGAAAGAGGAGGCGGCGACGTCGACGGAAATCTGCAGCTCTCGCGTGGGCGTGGAGGACAGCGGGGACGGGAAAGGGAGCAGCAGGAGGAGAACGGTTGAAGAGGCGACGCGGCGGCTTGTATACGCAGCAACGGTGATGGGTGTGGATGTGGGAGTGTGAGATTGGGTAAAATACAGTGGCAGAGAATGGAAAATGCAGACAGTGTACACAAGGCGGGCGAATGGCCACAATCGCGTCGATGACAGGGAAGGTGGGACGAAATCAGATAGTGAAAGGTGAATGCAGGGGTGCCGATTGAATTGTAGACGAGGACGGACGTGGGAGTAGAGGCTGGATTGGGCTGGGACACGCAGGTCAAGGGAGGGGAGGAACGTGGTAGGGAGATGGCACGAAGGCGGTAAAGGCGGCATTAGAGCCGTGGACGGGAGTGATGGCAGCGGTGGTGGTGATGCCAGTCGTAGTGGCAACGACAGAAGAAGCAACGAAGTCGGTGCCCGGCAGTGCAGGCGATGATGACAGAGGTGGACACGGCGGAGACTGAAAGGCAAAGGAGACGGCGACGGTGAAGGAGACGGCGACGACGACGAAGGCGACGGCGACTGCGGCGATTGCAACGGCGAAGGCGAAGGCGAAGGCGACGGCGAAGGCGATGGCGAAGGCGACGGCGACGGCGAAGGCGACGGCGGAGGCGACGGCGGAGGCGACGGCGAAGGCGGAGGCGAAGGCGACGGCGGAGGCGACGGCGGAGGCGACCGCGAAGGCGACGACGGACGCAACGGCGGAGACAGACATGACGGCGAAGGTAAGAGGCTGATGCAGAGATGGTGCTGAAGACAAGAGACGGAAGGGATGACCGAGGATGAGGCAGGATTTGTCGGTCACAGGAAAGAGAAGAAGGCTGAAGCGACGGCGGAGGCGAAGACGGGTTGGCTGGACAGCGAAGCGACGAGAGCGGCGCTGGCGGCGGAGTCGGGGGCGGCGCGGCGGTCGCGCCGAGGGCAGCTTCTCAGAAGGCAGCGGCGGCTTTTGCGGCGGCGGCGGCGGCAGCTGCGCGGCCGAGAGGCTTCTGTGGAGAAACGTTGCGGCGGTGGCGGGAGCGGCGACGGCGGGACGGTCACCGCGCATCCAGTGGCAGAGAGAGAGGGAGAGAGAGTGAGAGGGCGCGCCGCAGCGAACGACTGGCCCTGCCCTCTGGCCGAGGAGGTGCAGCAAAGCTTGCCACAATCCAAACACTCATACAATTGAATAAAGAAATACAAAATAAAGAAAATTCAATGCGCATTCACTCAAAATCCGCTCCAAAACTTAAGTTTCTGTCACGATTTTCCAACTTCGTTAATACATAAATGTACTGCCTGTGAACAGGCACACCGCTTCCTCCTGTGGTGAAAACATACCATACTTACGGAACGAATAGCCGTAATTGCATTCGGTAATACGAAGTATCAATCAATCCCGTGAACTGGCAAACTGAAAAAAAGGTAAGGGTATCGAGTACGCAAACAGTAACAAGATATGTTCAAAATGATTAAAATTGTTCTAGAGAGGGGGCCATTCCAAGCACAATTGCTAGGGAAAAAATTAATTCTTAAAACTTACGGTTTTTAAACTCACCGTAAATTCTAATGACATATCTGAATGAATCACTTGACTTGAATCATTTGCATCCCTTCTTACTCTTGCTGAGGTAACTGTTTAATGAACTGTGTCCGTTCACTCTTATTACAAGGGTAAACTTGTTTCCTAAACTTGCAGAGAGCCGATAGATTGATCATTCAAAATCCCTGTCAGATGAAATAGAAAGGTCGGAGAAAGGAAGTACATTCGCGCTCCTATTGGAAAACTGATACGTCTCAAGCATTCAACCACACAAAGGAACACTTGAAATCCCTAATGTCAATTGCTAGCTCCTCTGATACTCATCCAAAAGAAACAGAAAGTAAATAAACTCATTTATTCAATCTTCAAACTGTAAGGAGTGTAACAAAAAAAAATAATTGGAAGTTAATACTTCGCGAATATGAAGTCTCGTGACGCCGAACTTCGAATAAGTACAGCCGAATAAAAATTGTCGACGAACAAACCTATTTCCGTGTTTTGCAGGAAAATTGCGAGCAAAACATTTCTGACGCTCGTAGCGCCTCCGAGCCGCGCGAGACGCCGTCGAGGTTCACAGCCTTCGTTGGCGCTATTCTCGGCGCGATGCCAAGACGCCTGAGCCAAGCTGCCCGTCTCCCCGCCCCGACAGCGGAGAGGGGCAAAATCCGAGCATTATCAGCTGCTCCAGCAATTACCGGGCGAGTGAGTCGCTATTTTGCGAGGTCTCCTTAACTAATTATGCAACTCTGCCGGATTCGCGCGTCGATGCGAGATTGGCCAAGTTTTCTCATCAGCTGCCTCTTCGGATATGAAATGAAAAAAGTTGCCCTTCAAGTTTGTTTTTTTCCTTCCCAAACATACAGTGTATTAGGCTGCGTTGGAGGTCAGTTACGATGTATTTTTTTATAGCCGATGTTATTGCTAAACTCAATGAACGGTTTATTACAAAGTTTTTCATTTTCGTCGAATGTTTTTGAGCCAGAAGTAATTCCCGATTCCAATTTCAGTATATTTGATAAGATTCTCATCGTAAAGGGGGATTGGCGTATTTCCAAGTGTTTCAAAACATCACATCAACGAACTTGAAACTTCCTTTACTGCTTCGTTATAATATAGGGTTGCTTCAGGTTTTTACGAGAAAAGAAAACGCCTGTCTTTCACAGTACTTCATAAATCAAGTACTTTCACGAGAAATAATATAATGTTCGAGTTACCTTATAAGCATGGATATTACGATATCTACGAGTGTATCAAACACACGATGTGGAACATAAATGGCTTATCCCTCGTAATAAATCCACTATACTGCGATTTTTCTAACTTTGCCCCTGAAGGCCTGTCTTCAGAATGGAATATGTCGGTATTTTGCGACGTTCTCAGTCATGCCGCCAGGTATCGCATGATCGCGATACCGCATCAAGCAGTGCTATCGATCGTGCGACTTCTAGTGGCACAACGGAGAAAGTCGCGAAATGCCGTATGATATTCCATCGTGGCCATAGGGGCTTGAGAGGCAGAGTTAGAAAAATCGCAGTAAAGTCTGGAACGTGCCATGCCTAAATTTGAAAATTTGTGATGTTATGAAACAACATTTCTTCATTTCATTTCAAGAAACAATTCATTACGGGTATATCGTATTAAAAAAGTGGATCTTATTACTTTTTGTCTAATTTACATTTTTTCATTCAAATCTAAATATGAAAATGACAGTAAACGACGTATTAAGAAGAATACGAGGAACTGTGAAATGACAATAAATAGAAGAATGGCAGTCCACTCAACGCTCACTGGCGTTGACAATACACGTTCAGTCGCAATCAAGGGATTTCGGTTACCTTTGAAACACTAGTGGAAGATGAATTGCCAACCGACAAAGGCAAATTTCACGTGTGTAACTTCGTTACGAGATTTCCCAACACATGTTCAGTGGCAAAAAGTGGGCTATCACCCTGCACATATTAACAGTTTGTAGCATTTATTTTGACACAACCCCTCCATCAATAGTCATTTACGCAATAAAATATTAATCTTCTATTGTTTTTGTTTTAATGGTTGTAGCAGAAATTTTTCAGTACTTCATGAAGCATAAGAATGAAAAAATAATCGAAACACGATAAACAAAGGTTACAACTAGGGAACGGATTTTGATGACCCGAAGCAGGATCCCTGGGTCCCGGTCGCAGGGTAAATAACTGTGTCCCTTAGTCAAAAAATTAAGTTGTATGACATCCTAAACGCCTTTTGGAACAAAATACAATATCACAATGATTATCATACGGTTTTTGTTTTGACCTGCACAGTTATCACACCAGATTTTGCTTCGTTTTTTAGGTGTACAGTTACTATTCGGTACTTTACACTGAAAGTTCCAAGAAGAAATTTCATTGCCATCCCTAGAAGCACATTCAACACTGAACATCACAATAGTTCTTGTATTCTTCTCTACAAACTCTACTTATGGAGTTGTATCTTGCACGAACTGTTGATTAAGGTACCAACTACATAGTCAGCTACTTGGACTTCTATCTGTTACCATTGAATAGGCAGAAGGACTTGCACCTTTTTCCATGAAAAACATGAAAATTTCATTGTTTGGCACTTATGTGTGTGTGTTTTATTTCTCATTTACTTAGTTGTAGTTTTCCTTTAATATGTATTTTTAAGTTATATTTGTATCTTTATATGATCTGTATAAACCCTGCCACCAAGCGAAAGCTCATTCGCAGGACATATTAATAATAATAATAATAATAATAATAATAATAATAATAATAATAATAATAATAATACCTTTTTCCCCATTTCCTCTTCAATTATTCCAACACATAATTCCCGAATTCAACTTTCGGAAGCAGAATTTTCACTACAAAAGGGAAAATATAAATACAATATTAAGGAATGGAAACACAAAAAGAAATATTCTGGTATTACAAAACTAAGCATCTGTACACCCGTCCTGTATGTTTCACAGTGTGATTCACATTGCTACGGTAGTAAGAATTTTCTACTTTAAGGAAAATGTCTCCCGAAATTTGACTTCGGGGATTATATTTTTAATAAATATTAAAACACTTAATTACTGTGGTTCGATTATTTCTACATGTTTATCCACATTCATCTTAATTATTGCCGTCGAATGGATTCTATGTACTCTTCTCCGTCAGCATCCACACACCGCGACGAGCCGCACTTTTCCTTTCGCTTCTTTCCGCAGGGGCGCAGCTCTGTGCCTGCCGGCCTGCCCGCCTGCTTCCCGTCAAAGGCTTGACCAGGGCCTTCCTATCGCCCCTACCGCCCACGCCCGCCGTCCTTCGCTTGTCAAGTGGAGCGCTCGGTGGCGGAATTGCGTCGCCTCCGCCCGACGGCGCTTGTTTATAAACGCGGACGGCGCGGGCGGGTGGGGCGGGGCGGGAATGGGGAGGGGGAGGGGTGAGGGTGAGGGGGCGGGGGGCGGCCTTGCATTGTGCGCGGCCGCCGCCGATTGAGATGAAAGCAGCGCGGGTTGCGAGCTCTTAGAAAGGGGAGTGCCGCGGTGGGAAGGAAATTGAGTGGAGGTGGTGATGGATGTGGTGGTGAATGGTGGTAGTGGTGGAGAGAGTGGAAGAGGGCGCGGAGGCCATTGCGGAAGTGGTGGCGGTGGCGGTGGGGGTGGAGGAAGGGTGGGGTTAGGGTGGGGGTGAGGGTAGGGATCGGGGTAGGGGTGGGGGAGGCGGAGGCGGAGTAGAAGACGGAGGCCGAAGTGGAGGCGGTGGTGGCGGAAGTTTAGTCGAAGTGGATGTGGAGGTGAAGGTGGTGACAGAAGGGTAGACGATGGTTGAGATGGAATGTAGGCGATGGAGGAAGTGGGTAGCGGTAGGTGGATGGTGGGTAGGCGGAAGGTGGTGGCGGTAGCCAAGGTCGACTCGGAGTGGAGGTGAAGGTTGTGACAGACGTGTATGCGATGGTGGTGATAGAGGTGGAGGGGGCAGGGGAGCGGACGAAACGTGCAGCCCTCACGAAAGAGTTGACGAGGGAAGCCAGTGGCCGACCGAACTATGCGGGACGAATAAATCAAAACTGAATTTAAAGCAATAGCTATTGTGATTGGGCGTCAAATTTATGCCAATAATCCTGATGATGGTAGATGAACGAATTGGTGGTTGTGGAAAAGATGTTGCTAAGATGTTGAAAATCTAATGGTTGTGGTAAGGATGTTTAAATGAATAAATAGGTATTGCGGTTGCGATGGTGGTCATAATGATGATGTTCGTTGAAGACAATATTCTGGAGGAGGTTTTTGAGAGATAAGTTTCGGCCTTGTAACTTACGCCAGAAGTTCAATGTCGATTGAAATTAATTCTTGAGTTACAATAATATCAATCGGTGGTAGAAAGAGCGAACGGGACAGACCTCATTACAAACAAGAACAAGCACAGCGTCTGAGAACAGGTTTGCCTAAGGCAATGGATGTTATTGAATTGAATTGAAATGATGCCTTATTTTACGTGGCGAGAATCAGGCCGTGAGGCCTGCTTCTCCGTCTGACTACGCAAATTTCACTACACTCCTTTCACCAAGTAGTGGTTAAAGGAGGTATTATGTCCGGCGACGAAACAGGCGATTTGAATTTAGTTCAGAAGCTTCATTTAGGCTTGAGGATCTTCTACATACTAACATGGGACAGCCGGCTTTACTTCCCCTCCGAAGGAAGGCGTACGAAGGATTTTTTTCGCCCTTAAAAATCCACGGCTTCGATCGGGTTTGAACCCGCGAACTTATAGCAAATAGCAGTCATATAAATAGCAGTCATAACAATGCATAACGTATCCGTTTCGCTAACCGCTACACCATCGCCGCCGCTTAAACGTAATGGTAACAGCTCTCGCGAAGTGGTAGCGTGACAGCGAGTTCATTGCAATGCGGCGGGTGAGTGGGCTGTGGGTGGCCGCGAGAGCGGTCGAGGAGGCGCGGCGGCGGCCGAAGCGGGCCAGCGGGCGGGCGGGCGGCGCCAATGGCTCCATAGAACGTCCTCCGCCGGCAGCGGCGCTTTCAGCTGTGGCGGGCGCGGGCGGCGACCTGCCAGGGCCAGCGGCCTACTCATCGCGCCCAGCCGAGCGTTCGGACACTCAGCCCCGTTCCCTCCCGACCTTTCCCCCCCCCATTTCGACCCCGCTTCCACCTACTCCTCCACCCAACCCGCCCCACCCTTCCTCTCCGCCTCTCCAGGTCCCCGCCCCTCCCCGCCGCCACTCACCCCTTCGTCCTTTTCTGTCGGGCCACGCTCTCACTTCCATCGCTCTAAGCCAAGAATGGTCGCGCGTTTCAATGGAGCAAATTCATTTCGAGGATGCTGAACAAATCAATATCCTCTTCCTTTTTACTGTATCGTTTACTAGTATTTACGTACAATAAAGGACGTGATGTAACGCTATAAAAAAGCGACGTACCGACTTTTTCGGTGGATGCACGTTTTGTGACCCGATAAAATCCGATAAATGTTTTCTTTAATATTCGTTCAGCTGTGCGCCTAAAATGTCTATCACTAAAACCATAAAGATTTTTACCAAAATGGACACTCTCCGATTAATCAGGCAGAACTCTGTCCTGCGATTTTGAAACTCTTTTTTTAAAATTTTTGCTAAGTACTTTACTTGAAGCACTTAGAACGAGGTACCAAAAAAGGATTTAAAATAGAAATCAATAACGCGGCATAAGTGACTTATTTCAAGTTAATCATTTCTATAACCTGCATCCCTATAAGTTGCGCTGCATCACGGAGATGTATTGTAGAGTAGAGATCAGAAGCACCCTACCATGGCGTGTATTAATAAAAGTATGAAATAATTAGAATTATTTTAGGTTAAATTGAAAAACTAGGCTAATCATAAAATTACAAATTCTGAAAGAGAAAATTGAAACTAAGAACGATATAAGAAGGATACGTGTTAGGTGTTGCTTAGAAGCAAATGAAAATTCCTCTCGCCAAAGACAGTGCTTCAACTCTCCTTATGCATATATCAATTAGCAAAGAAGCACTACAAAAATCCTTTGGGAAAATATCAATTATTTAAGGGTATTTATTCAAATCCGCGAAGGAATATTCCCAAGGAAATAAACGAAATCCACGACTACCGACTCCACAACTATTCACCAGCTCTATAACAAACGAGGTTCCTTATAAAACGAACAGAGCAGCTGTCCGCTGCCCTCGTAAATGGATCCGGCGCAAAAAATGGGTGAACGATTGTTGTTGACGCATTGTCCGAGGCGCTTTCCTACGCGGTCACTACCATTCAGGGCACAGAGCGGGGTGCGGAGCAATGACGACAGAGTGTCCTGCGCGACCCGAAAGCCTCTCAGCGAATCATCGATCAGCGGCGCGGAATTAATATCATATTTGCCCTATACGCCTCTTCGTTCTCTCTTTTTTTTCGCTTTGCCGCGGGGCCTACTTTGATGTCCCGCAGCTGAAAGTCAACAGTTTTTCGTGGTATCTGAACGGGAAAGCTTTTTATCAAATCTCTTTCTGTATGTAAAGAAAATGTTGACATAATTTCAGAATTCTCGGAAATCAAGACACGGAAGTTATTTTAAATTCTAAAGACACTTAAATCATTTTATCTCACGTTGTTTTATTTCGTAAGTGCAAATTACAAGCGAGGTAAAATGAAGGTTGACTTTTTATGAAATATTTCACGAAAAACATTTGTAGACAGTCACTAGTAAAAGCGATTCTTTCAGGACATGCATATATAGAGTGAAAAAGTTCAATTTTTAGAACTAGTGCTAAAGTAAGGCGATGTTCAAGATCAGATAAATCTGTGTCTGTGAATGCAACAAAAAAAAAACAAAAAAAACAAAATCCTTTCGTCTGCCCGTGTCAGCTACTACTGAACTTAATGGATCATTTAGTAATTTGTATACTTAAATTAAAATAAAGGAAATTCAGTAAGGCTGCCTAAGCAATAACGTACGGTACACGTGGTAAAAGGGATTTTATTTTGCTCGTAGAATTGCGCCACTAGACCTATCGGTCTCCTGTCGCAACATTTCCAACTTGCACAATAAAATGTCACTTTCACCACTCGTGGAACTATTTTGGCATGTTTTTATTACGGTGATTTGATTACTGCTGAACTGAATTCAAAGTATTCTTTGTAGATGATCTTCTTCTTTAAGTTTAACTTTAGTACCACAATACATACATTTATTTGCTATTATAATGATAACAATATTCAAAAAAATTATTAATAAGAAATATTTTTAATTCTGAAATTTATAATAGAAATTGAATTCTTTCAATATTAAGTCTTTGCTGTGGTAATATCCTGAGATAAGAGCAAACAGTAGAGTCAATTAATAGTGTCATATAAAGTTTGGAGCTATAGATAAGTCAAAAACTACAATTATATCATATTATTCTGGAAAAGAAGGAATTCTTAAAATAACGAAATTTCTGAATACCAGGCGTCATTGAATTGATGGAGCCCATGTAACATTCAGTTATTGCCATTCGTTTTCCCAGATAGTATTTATTCGATGGAATGAGTAATGTTTTGACGTATTTTACCCCTTTAGAACAGCAGAAGGAAACTGCATTAATTCCACCATATTTTCTTCAATACATTGTCTTCAAAGAACCTTACCACACATCTATTGGTCTTATTTTCCCATCATCTTTTTAATCATATGGTACAACACACCGATACCTGGCACACATCACTTCCCTTCAACTATAGATTTTTGAGCAGTTGGTGTACCAACCTAACTTCAACCAACCTAACTTCATGTTAGCGTCACAGGCCATTCGCCATTTTCATTTTCGCAACAAAAAAATTGTATACTTTTTATCCTGTTTCTACTTGGCTCGGAGGTCTTTGAGCAGGCCGAAGGGGTTCAGGGGGGAGAGACACGGGGAGGGAGGGACCTCGTTTGCGGCGGGAAGTAACGAAGCCGCGACCTGCCACTAACAGCGCCGCCGCGGGCGCTGAAGGGCGAAGGGCCCCAGCCTGCAGGGCCGCTCCGTTTTGCCTTCTTCGTCGTCGTCCCTTTCCAGCCCGCTTCTGCCCTGGCGTCTTTCTTGCCTGAATGAGTCGCTTTAAAGTATGTATAAACAGTACAGAGTGGGACAAGGGAGTAATGTCCAGCTTACAGAAAATGGAGAGGAAAAAAAAATTAAGAAACATGTTTACATCCAATTGTTTAAAATCTAAACGTCATATTGAAACAATAAATATGATTTAAAGTAGACGTATTGAACAGGTAGACAGAAGAGGGATCAGCCAAATAATTCCACGATTCCTCCCACGGTTTGATTCAGTTTTCAAAATTAACAAATAGAGTATCAATAAAATTAGAATATTTCTAGCAGTGAGTAACAGTGAGTTTACAGTTGATTTGGTGTGCAAAAATTCCACATTCTCTTAAAAAATCCCATATATTCTAAAGAAAATACTTTTCCAATTCTCACAATAAACATGCAATAAAATCGTTAAAATTTGCTTGCTTTACTCCTACAATTAGGAGAGTTCTCAGAAAAAACCTGTGGCGTGAGCTACAAGCGTGTTCTCGCACTTTTCCACCGGTGCTCCAGGTGAAGCCTGTAATGAAAATGGAGACCCTACTAAATGATACCATTGAGCAAATAAAGAAAATCACAAGTAACTATTATTATGTGCAACCTTCTTCATCAAATCTCTTCTAATGCCGCATCTATAATGAGATGTTTGCGTGGATGTGTTGTCAGCATTAAAGCGCACCGGATAAATATGTTGAAAAGAACTATTAAGAATTACTAAGTGCATTCGGCACAGTTACTGACAATCTCTAACACAATTCTTCTATATATCGAAGTTATACCACTGTAAAGGTACTCGTGACATTGTGTATCACTGTTCATCCCGCATCTGTTAATCTTTAACTTGAGAATTAATCGGCATTTTCCTACAAACAAAACCCTCATTCTTCTCACCCACAAAGATGATTGCCAATTCAAATATTTAATCTCATGTCAAATGAAACAAACATAATCACGAAGCAAATTAAATATATTGTAAAACCCGACTGTAATTCTCATCCACTTCAGTCTCCATCTCTTTGAAACACCACTCTAAACATAATCAGAACTTCGAAATGGACCCAATACGGGCAAAAGAAGGCATCCTCTTGCCTCTAAAGAGGTGTTTTTTTTCTTTCTTCAGGCGCGTCTCGCAGAAGGCGAGTTGAGCGTGGAAGAGTCCGTCATCAACTTTCCTGTAATTAATTTTGTTTCTGTCGAGGCTCCACCAGGCGAAGCAGAACCATCGATTTTAATGAACGTCGTGTCCCGTTATCTAATCGGTTAATTTCGATGGAGGTTTTCATGGATTCCCTTAATCTCCAGAAATTAATTCGCCGTGAATCTATCTCTGGTGATATAATTACATCGGGATCAGTTATCAATTATTTTTGAACGAATTGTATAGTTTTCACGTATCCAAAGAGAATGGGGTTGAAATACAAATATCGTGTGTCCTCCATGGTACGGATTTGTTGTTATACAATGCAGAAATGCAAGATGTTTAAGAAATAATTTTACGAGTAGATTGAAACAATTCAAGTATGAAATTATGCTATTAAATACATTTTGGACAAATTCCATCCTCTTGTATTTTGTTCTAATATGAAAGAAATCAAACCGAATATTTATTCGAGTAAATTTCTCGAACGTTGCGAGATAGGAAAAGATGGAGCATACATCTGCAACCTCAGCCATCTGCATGACGCAACTGGACATTCGTGAGTGCTCGGTTTCAACGACTAAGCTACTAATGAAAAAAATGCGATAAAACTCGTTCATTCACAGATGGCTTGGAACGAGGAAAAAGATACCAAAAATGATAAGCCAAAACAAAAAACGCGATTCACGGCAGTGACACTTATCCACCGCCTATCGATCGTCAGCTACCGCCCACCCCGGCAAATATCATATACTGCCCGCCGACCACTTCCCACGCTCACTTCCTCGTACTTCCACCGCACGTCGTTCTATCCCAAGCCACCCGTACACAAAAATTGCTCAATAACACGTAGTGCACTCATCAAGTGTCTCCTACCCATTCTCACTGATCGCTATGCAATCATATCCTTCGACTACCGCACATAGCCAAACTCCCACCGAACACAACAACGTCTTCCTCATGTCAAGCATCTGCCCCACGCATATTAGAGAGTTTTTGCACTTCACCGAAACAGCTAACGTTAACGGTTATAAATAACGTTACCTCAAACCTAGTGTGAAGGTCAAAGGTAGTTTTGCACAACGCTTACGCTTAAGCTTATAAGGTGACATTTGGTAGCAACAGTCTATTAAGTTAGTCGGCCCCGTGGCTGAGATCGCTACAATAGTAGTGCCGTAGTGATCTTCGACCGTGGGATCGCGGGTTCGTGTCTCACCTCGTGGCATGGTTGTATGTGTTCGTCCTTTCACCACCTATCATCATATTGTTTCATCCTTATACCATAACGTTACATCCTATAGTGGTCGCTAATTACCTAGTAGTTGATGCGACCTTAAAAGAAAAGTATTAAGTTAGGTGTCGCCATAAATTACGTAACGCTAAATATGGGGGAGGAGCTGAATATGGGGTCACATTGCACTGCGTTATGTAGGGGTAGGGGGTATTTGTTTACTGCTACGTAACATAGATACTTTTTTTCATTTTTCGACATTTGTTGAAATCATTCCTTTTTTTAGACTTGGACTAAAACGTTAACATATTAAGTAATTTATTTAAAGACAAACTATAATTTAAAGTATAAGATGTAAATTGTCACAAGTACAGATATTTTTCACCAAGTATTTATTGAATCTATAAGTTTGCGAAGAAACTATTCAAAAATTATATGTACTGTATTCTAAATCCATTTAAATTGGCGCAGTAGACACTCTCCCATGACGGTGTGTGCATGGCTTGTGATAAAAAGTTTTCTCGCCTGTGCGTCCTTCCTTCACTCACAACTTGCCCCCACTTCTCGTATTCACAGGTGGGGGTGTCGCAAGCCTTACGTAACTATTTAGAGGGGGTTCAAGCAGGGGGCGTTACAGGGGGGAGAGGGGGTATTCAAAATACTCCACAATTCCAGTTCCGACGGTGAGGCAGGATTTTCAACACTAGCCAGACAGGTAGGGCGCATTCAGTCGCTGTCTGGGGGAAGATTCTAGCGGCTGGATGCTCTTCTGAACAATGGATTTCCGCGGTTTATCCGCTTAAAAACAGGTGATTGCGGGAGCAGTACCCTAACCATCGAACCACGGCCCGCGCGCGATCTTTCCTTCCTTTCTTGTCCTATCCTCACCTCTTTACTTACACACACACACACATACATGCACTGCACTACCCCATGCCGGGAGAGCGGTCGGGAGCTTAGAGCTTGCCCCGACTGGGGCGGTGACTCGCTCGTGGGAGATACCTGGAGGGGGAAACTACACAAGGCGACGTGTTGGTCGGCGCCGAATCTCACCATCCTGCGGGTGAAAATACCCCTCTCCCCATGATAAATCCACGCATTACACTTATGAGACTCATGACTACGGCGGTTCACGCGCCTGTTAACAAAACCAGCTATCCGATATCAGCCAAACCGCCCCGATTGTTCGGTCCCTGCCCCCGCTCCGACCCATCCCTCCCTGCGGCCCGTCCTCCGCTCACCCCCCTTCCCTCCCGCCAGCCCCACGCACCCATCCCGCCCAACGACCGTGGGAGAGCGCGCTGCGGTTGGCCCGCAGGCGGTCGGCCCCTGCCTCGCGAACTGCTGCCTCGCAAAAAGGGCAACGGGGAGTTTCAACAGCGCGACTTCTCCGCAGCTGCCGCGCGACATGATGCACAGTCAACCAGAAAAACAGGACGGCTGACGAACTTCTTAAACACTGCTTAAAATTATTTATTGGTGAAATAGTAAAAAAAGCTCAATAATGAAACTTGTAAAATTCACTGCAAAAAAACATTTTGGAGGAAAATTGTTAAAGTTGTAAGCGTCTATATCTGCCTATTTACATGCTATATCTGCCTTTACATAAAGAAAAAATGAATATAAATACTTTAACTATTTTGTGTGTACGCTCATTCTTTTTTAACGTCATTTCACATTTAAATTTCCGTTCTGTCATTTGTATATATTTTTTCCTTTTTGTATATTTTACTTTTCTGCAAGAGTATTCTCAATTTGCCTGTTTTATCACACTATCTTCCTGCCATATCGCGATGCCCCAACATCCATGAGATAACATTATACACACACAAAAATGCTTTCAGAGGAAAATTATGAAAATATTGTTTCTACATAGAATGATCTGTGACACCTTCCATGGTTATACATGTTCTCGACTTCGCGGTTTCATCAAGAAAGTAACGTTTCCAATTCCTGATAATTACTTCAAATACGAGCTCGATCAAAAAAAGTATATTTATTGCGTTTTGATTAAATACCAAAGACTGTGCAACTATTATAATTCCCTCTTTGTATTTACGTTAATGCAAAATACTTATAAAAGTATTATAAGTGTAATACAAAGGACACTATACGCTAGTAATACATTGCGAAAAATAAAAACAGGTTAAAATACGAAACGCCGACATAATAACTGTATTTTTACGGAAGCAATAAAAACTGGGAATTTCGATACAGAGGAATTTACTTAAGAACCCGAAGGAATTATTTATAAAACCACAATTCACCCTGAGTTGAGTTGTCTGAGGGCGGGCATACCCCTTTCATTAGCGTGACAAAGTCTGAATCGAGCCTGAGCTCAACGGCCCGAGACAACGGTCATTTCGACTGCGTATAAATATCTCTTTGTTAGCTCTGCCCCGACATTCAAACAAAGCGGGTCGTGGCCAGGGGTGGGGGAGGGGGGGGGGTCGGAATAAAGCACGGCGTCGCGAGCAGCTCGGCTGCGGACCATTAGCGGGGGCGTACGTCGCTGGACGAAACGGACGGCGCGAGCAGAGTGGACGAGGCGGTCGGAGGGGGGTGGACGTGCGTCAACGCCCATTTCGTCCCTCGCCGTCCACTTGTCTGCACTCTCCGCCACCAAAGAGAAGACTTTAACGACGCACGCTTTCAAATACGGAGCAAGCGTGCTTCGCTCTCGATACAGGATGAATATTTTGCTCGGGTGCCGGGCTGCAAAGGTTCAGCATTCAGGTCCGAAAAATACCATCTCGTTTTCAACGCTCCATTGAAAAAGATCAACTCGGTGTATTTAGGACAGAGTAGGCTATTAAATAAAATTAAATTATATTTTAAGTCAATTTATTCATGAGAACAACTACGTCACATTCGTTGGCACACAAGAAAACTGACATATCCCAGATGTAATCTAAATGAGTCGTATAATGCAGTAACACAACATGTTTGACTCTGTATTACCTCGGTTATTTTCTGATCTTTTTAAAAAAATTCTAATCAAAACCAATATTTTCTAAATATATTGCTTCACTTAATGCAAAAACAACTATTTTTGAGTTGTGTTATTTTTCTTGTGTACCGACGATACTTTTAGTTTCCGAGTGGCCGATTATGACCGTTATGATCCATACCAAGCTGTCAGAGGTAGGAAGTTGTCACATCTTGTCTCGTACTCTGAAGCAAATGACTGGACTCCGGTTTGCAATTGCCAGACTACTTCACTTTCCCGCCTATCTGCTGAGAACCTGCCACCCGCACACGACCACCCACTCGCAAGCAATTCTCCACGTCACCGCCCACCCCGCTCCACCCCTGACTACACCTCTCCAATTCCGTAACACCCGTTATCTCTCTAAACCACCCCACCCCTGCCTACCCCATCGCCAACCCTTCACCATCCCTGCCACTGATCATCCTACACTACTGCTCACCCCGTAACAACCCGCTCACCCCGCATCACCCCATACTCACCGAATGGGATGGATAGTGCTTACACCACTATCCTTCCCACTCTACCTGTGTCCACCTCGCCCTTCCTGCCCACACAACCTTCCTATCCAGCACCACCCGCACACACACCATCGCCTACCCCAATCCATCCCGTCTACATCACTCCCATTGTACACCACCCGTAACCTCTCTAAACCACCCACCCCTGCGTTAACCACCGCCCACCACACTCCACCCCTGTCTATTCCACAGATCATCCTACACTACCACCCACTCCACTCGAACCAGTTCACCCCACATCTCCCCCTCCCCACACACCGGGATGTGTAGTGCTAACACCACCAACCATCCCAATCTACTCGTGCAACACTCCTGCTCACACAACCTTCCATCCAGCACCACCCCCACACACCCCTCCCCCCAGCTTCCGCCCGCCCCTGCTTCACCCCGTCTGCCTGCTCGCTCCACCGAGCGTGACGGCGCGTGGGTGGATGTGGGCGTGGCATTGATACAGCGGCCGCAATTTGTCACTGGAGAGCGCTGCGATCGCGGCGCGCGGCGATCGGCACAACAGACGCCGCGAATGCGAAAATGACATATGGCCCTCTGCTTATTTGCTAATCAACAAATAATGTGCGTATAAACGGGCGGCGGAGGCTGAGGCCTGAGGCGGCGCGGGGGAACGTGCCCAGTGGTTGCGCATTCAACCGCTGAGCGGCGCTAACGAATAGAACTCCTCGGCTGATATTGGAATTCTTTTCTGTCTGCGCATCTGAAGAATGGGTTTAAGAATCCACGTATTTACAACACTAAGAGATTTCGTTTAGAAACGCATTTGATCTTTGTATTTCAAAACATTCCGAGATGTTTTATTAAAATGAAAGATAGTGGGCCGTAAAAGTGTTAGCACTTCTCTTTTTTATAATCCGGTTTTATAGTATAAACATTAAATATTACTAAAATATTAAATTTAATTCGTTTTACATGTAGTTGGTTTGATTTTAATCGTTAGAGTTGCATTCGATCAATGGAAAGCACTCGCTTGTTGAGAGTGAGTTTTCTAAAAAACTTAGAAATGTCAGGAATGCTAGCAAAGAAACATGCAGTAATTTTCTCTTTGAATGTAATGTACAGAGAAATTCTAAAGAGAATGGCGATGGCAATATAAAAAAGGATGGAAATAACTGTAAATGTTTTCTGTAGAAGTAGAAACGTAAATGTAACCTTTCGTGATCATGTATAGCAATTCTGCAAAACACTAAACTGTTTTAACGTTCGAGTGTTTTGGATATTATTCGTGTACGTGCTGTGCTTTTGGGAGAAAAACCTACAGAAATTTATTTTCATGGCTTCACTATCATATCAAACAAAAATTGGAAGATTAATTTCTATCTCATTTCTCTAGTGTATTCCCCACTCTACTTCAACTTGAAAGCATACGTTTCTTGCCAAGGAGAGCCCTTCATCCCACTCCAGAACACTACCAAAAAAAACTGAGAAAATGTAGATAATTTAATGGGATAATAATTATATCATTCGAGTACTTTTCTTGTAATGCAGTATCTGCAATATCATCGACAAATTTCCGCCATCATCCAAGTGCTTTGGGCTACTGTGTTGCCCGCACATAGGCTGCGCCAACAACCAGGGGGTGGTTTCTCACTCGGTGTTTACGAACACCATCAGAGGTCGCTCGACTGTGAATCTGCATTCGGCTGTTTATTCAATGAGACGGCAAAGGCTGGATGTCGGCATAATGTTTCTCCCATCACAGGCTTAATGCAATGAAATGATAATACTGCTAGAGAACAATTCGAATCGGACCATTATCATAACAATTCTAATAAAACACGTGATTCATTCTCGGTGTGCAAACAATGTGGGGCTATCATCAAAATATTATCGTCATAAAGAGCTATTTCGATTTGCGCAATTCGTTTATGACACTAGAACTGACCACGCTCATTTGTAGTTTGTTGCAAATCAAGCCGATCAATCGAAGTAATTTATAAACTCTGTAATTGTGCATTTCATCATTTCTTCATTTCATTTTCTTACTTTCGTTTAAGACTATACAACTGTAACACTAGAAACAAAGATAAAACATCTAAGACAGTAGTGCCGTAGTGATCTCGGACCGAGGAGTCGCGAGTTCGAGTTCCGCCTCGGGCATGGTTGTTTATGTTCGTCCTTTCACCCCCTATCCTCACCATATTCGTTTCATCCTCATACCATAACGTTAAAATCCAATAGTGGTCACTAAAGACCTAGTAGTTGATGCGACCTTCTATAACCAAAATAAAAGATAAAACGAAAGGAAAATATGTTTCTAGCAAATATGCACCAGGAAAGAAATATATATAGTAGGTTTGTGTATACAAACTTCAAGGTACATTCGACCACTGTAATTGAGCAATATGGCGTACATCTTACTTTGTACAGCAAAAAAAATTGGAAAAAATAATTGATACTACTCATTTAAATACGTTTTGTTAATAGGTGTGTTCTATGTGTAATTTTTCTGATGCCCGAAGATAAGGGTGTAAAAATAACAGTATCTGTCTGTTAAATTTTAACAAACAGTACAATTGAGACTCCGAGCAAAACCAATTGAACAAAATTACTTGATAAAAATAACAATGAAAAATTTTCTAAGATGACATTACGTTTGAAAGTGAAAATATCCAAAAATCTGAAAGTTGAAAATTTAATTATTAAAATGGCTAACCTTGAACTAAAGTGGTCTATGGTACAAATAGTACAATGTGATTTAAACCACTCTCGAACAGACTAACATTAAATCAGCTGCCAATACTTAAGTGGTATTAAAGTGGTATTTATTTCTTCTTTGCACTTATCTACAAACTTAATGGTTATGTTCTTGCCCCGCCGGGGTTCTGTGTGCTGTCACCGCCATCTATATCATATTAAACATTCAGTATCTACTGCAGACGCGCGTTTCTCATTCAGTCGGCGGTGACTTCATGTAAACAGATCGCAGCGCTCCGTCTGCAAATGTAAAGTGAACGAGTAATACTTTCATCATGCGGCATCTACAACAATGATGTATACATATACTCCTAGATGGATGACTGGGGCTTTGGCGGTGAGGCCGCCCTAGGCGCCATTTTGCACGGCAAAAACCTTATTCCTGTTGCCGAAAGCGGTGTGTTGTACTGGGTTTTCCCGTGTGTGATTAGTGTTAACATACGCAACTGTATTGTGTAGTGTTCTGTACATGCCTTTATAAAAAATGGTTATATCGTGCAGCGCTTACAATTGCACGAACAGGCAGAAAAAAGGCCAAAATATAAGTTTCCACAGGTAAATAAAAGTACTTTTATTTTTGACGTATTTAATACTGTCGTGCTACGTGAACAATTATGATATTTGTGTATTTCATTTATCGAAATATATTACTTGTTTCTAGATTTCCTTTGAAGAATGTGCTGGCAACAAAACAGTGGGTAGTTGCAATGGGAAGGAAAAAAATTGTTCCTAATAAATATAGTTATATATGCAGTGAACATTTTGCGTCAGAAGATTATGAAGTGCGACCTGAGGGTAGCAGGAAGACTCAAATTTAATGCTATACCAAGCATATTTAACGTTCCCCGACACCTTAATACACCAGTTGTGAAGCGAATGCCACCAAAACACCGAAGTTCATCACCGGAATCCGAACCCTGCTCTAGTGATTTAAGTGATCACACCTACGCATTTGAAGGAATTACTAAGAAACCTCTTTCCCAGTTGTCACCTGAAAAAAAGAAAATGAAGAGGAAAATAAAGACTCAACAGCAGATACGTTGCAAAACATTAAAATCGAATGTTATAAAGACATAATTAATAAATTGAAAGATGACAACCTTATTAATGAACATGCAACTCAAGTGTTGCATCATAATTTTTCAGGCATGGCTTTGGAAATGTTTAAAAATGAATTATGCAATGGTTCCAGAATGAATAATGGAAGAAGATATTCAGATGAAATGAAAAAATTTGCTCTCACTGTAAATTTCTATTCTCCGAGGGCTTATGAGTAGTTGAGGAAAGTTTTCACTCTACCCGCTCAGAGTTCATTAGGAAATTGGATGGGATCGGTGAATTGCAATCCTGTTTTTTTAAAGAAGTTCTTGAAGGAATTGGTAGAGGAAATGCTTCAAAAGAAGCAGCGTTGCTACTTGATAGCATGCACATAAAAGAAAGAACAGTCTATAATTCTTCTTTAGGCAAATATGAAGGATTTGCTGACTATGGTAACATAGACATTGAAGAATCTGATTCTTTGGCTTCACAGGCTCTCGTTTTCATGTTGGTTGGGATAAAAGATTTCTGGAAGTGCCCTATAGGTTACTTTTACGTTAAAAATTTGATAGGAACAAACATTCCCAGTTTGATCAGAATTTCCTCGACATTAACTGCTGAACACGGGATCAGAGTTACTGTCACGTGCAGTATTAACAGTATTGTCACGTGCAGTATTGACCTCTTCTGAAGTAGTATAAGAAGTTTGTACCTGTAAGTCATCATAAAAAAGTCCTCATTTTTGCAAGTCTCTGGTAATACTACGTCAATGCTGTTCGTAATTTTATGTAAATTATAAAATATATTTCGACAATTTATTGTTGCCTACAGCTTTACTTTTTTATGATGGAACAGAACCATGTTAATAAACACAATGTATACGTGTTACACTCGTAAAAATCTACCGAACTGTCATGGGCTGCAATTGACATTCGAAGCTTTTGCCGTGCAACATGGCGCCCTGTACGGCCTCACCTTCGCCTATTGGGAAAGCGCGGAGTCAGCCATCTAGTGGTATATGTATACATCATTGATCTACAACGACAAATGACACTTAACTTTAGAATGTACAGATGCTCATCTGTTCTGATCAATTTTATCACAATCTGGATTTGAGGGAAAATGTTTCATAGATCACTTTAGTTCCACGCCAGTCAAATAATAACAGTATAGATATGATTATAAACAAAATATTCCGCTCCGACCTAGGCAAAACTGCTTAAAAACATTTGGATATTAGTATACAAATGTTACTAAGTCATACAACGTATCTACAAATATTACAGCAACATTGCATATTATAAATTAGACAACTCTTCTTCAATTGGACAACTTCCCTTTACAAACTGTGAGTATGCAAGGACTAGGCAGATAAGCCGCTGATGTTATTGTTACTAATAATAATTTTCTATTACTGTCTTAATTAGCATTTACTATTATATTTTGAAATTGCTAACATTATTACCGATTTGTGTGAGTAGTAATCAATTGTACTGCTTGATAATCAGCTCCTCGCATTTCATTCGCTTAACCGTTCCAACGTTCGTACAAACGGCCCTAGAGCGCATCCCGTGTGTCCGCCGTGATTCCGGGCCGTGTGCGCACGGCTCTTTGTCAAAGGCCGGCGCGCCGGGGCCGCATGTGCTTCTGCCACCACACTTCACCACACAAAGAGACCTCGGGCGCTCTTACGCCGCCTGGCGTAACGAACGAACGAACGAACGGCGGCGGCGGCGGCGGTGGTGGTGGCGGCGGCGGGGGCGGGGGCGGCGGTGAGGGCGGCGGCGGCGGCGGCGGAGGCGCCTGTGGTGGCGGCGATAGTGGCGGCGGTGGTGGTGGTTGTGGTGGTGGCGATGGGGGCGGCGGAGGCGGCGGGGGCTGGGGGCAGTGGTGGCGGCGGCGGCGGCGGCGACGGCGGCGCGCTCGCCGCGCAAAAACACAAACAGGACGCGGAGCGGCACAGCACGGCGTGGCACGGCGGGCCAGGAGCCGGCGGCGGCGGCTTCGTAGTGCGCGCCTCAGGAGGAGACAGATGAGTTCGAGGAGGCGGAAGGCTTGAGAGGTGCCGGCAGTAGAGTTGAGGGAAGAAGTGGTGTTTCATAGGTTGGTTGATTGATTCGTGTATCCAGGAGCGCCAACTGTCACGGTCATTAGCACCGTAAGTGTAGTGCAGGTATTACCGCTGGAGGTGACGCTGTTCCTCCTCCGCTGGATGATGAGATCCGGTGCCGAAATACCAGCAGGATATTTCCTCACTGTGGGCCTTCGCCCCAGCCGAGACAAGCTTTGTGATACCGGCATGTGCGGTAGTGTAGTGAATGTAAGAGTAAGTATATTTAAGAGAAGATGGGGGCAACAGAGGAGAGAGACGAGTGCGAGGGGGCCAAAACTTGGGAGGAATGAGCAGAGGTGTTGGGGGAAGGGCTGGTTTCATTGATTGATTCGTGTATCCAGGAGAATCAATTAATAAGGGGCGTGATTCCCTAAGTGTAGTGTATGTTTTGTCACGTGAGGTGACTTATTTTCCCGGCTGGATGGCGAGATCCGGCGCCGACCTACCCGTCTATTTGTGGAGTTTTCCCCGACCAGATATCTCTCACCAGGGGGGCACCGCCCAGCTCCAAGCACCCCTACTGGTCTCCCAGCATGTGTGGTAGTGCAGTGCTCGTGGATAGATGTGAGGATAGGACAAGGAAAAGGAAACAAAGATCACGCGCGATCCGTAGCCCGTTTGTCCGGGTGCTGCTTCGGAATTCGCCTGGTGTTGAACAGAAAAAACACGAGATACTACCGTATCAGAGCAGCCGGACGCAATAATCCTCCTAGAAGGGCTTGAGTGGTATTGAAAGCAGGGTTGGGGAAGAAATGGTGGTGTGGATGGGAGATAAACGGACAGTACGACGGTGGTGGAAGTGGGGAGTAACGGAGTATTTGTTTGTGGGCATCAACGTCTGAGATATTATGCCAGAAAGCGTATTGTCGGATTTAATAAGAGCATCTTGTGACATATCATCAGCTCTGAAGCAGTCATTCAATTGGGATCTTCAGTACCGACCATAAAGTCGAAACGAACCTTTCTGATTGAATAATGCGTCCAGTCGATGATCTGTAAAACGTCACTCTATTCCAATTGGGCAATAGTGTAGGAATATAAAATCCAGCGGCCCTCTACCCAGTCTTATAGGGATTTTTCCTCTTCAAGAATCTCCCCCGTAAGGCACCGCCCCAACCGGGACAAGCTTCAAGCACTCGATTGGTCTCCCGACATGGAAGATGAAACGACAGGATGGGAAAGGGAAGATCGTGCGCAGCTCATGACGCGTTGTTTCGGTATTGCTCCGGCATTCACCTAGTATTGACCAGAGAAAGTACGGAAACTACCGTGTAAAGAACAGCCGCCCAATGAAATTCTTCTTTACGCGGTAGTTGAATTCGTTCCAACTATGACGATAATGTCAAAAACTCCCAACGTTGCGCCACCAGCCGTAGGATCTCCTAGTCAATCACGCAGGTGGCAGTGAGCTTGAGCTGTTTTCGCCGAGGCACTGAATTGTCCCCACTCCGCCATCGCGCGGCCATAGTGGATGTGTTGGACACTACCTGAGACGTTACTTCAGGGATGATAAAGATTGTTGGTTGGAACCGACGGTGGGCGCTGGCAGGCCGTGGGAGACGGAGGCCAGGGAAAAGGCATCGGGGGCGGCGAGAGTGGGCATCGCGGAAGCTACGGCTGCGGGGGCTGGAGTAATGACGCTGGAGCCGTCATGTGGGAAGTGCGTTTCCTTCGCCTATGGTCTCGTATGAGAACGAACAAGCTAACAAGTGGTCGCCTACACTGTGATCCTCTGCCAAAAGACCTCTCCTCAGAAAAATGTCAGTTTTCACAAAGACGCTAGAGAGTTTTCAAGGGATAGCATCTTTAGTAGTAAACAGTGACGTACATATTTGTCCTCTCTTAAATAAAGAAAGATGTATTATTTCAGGTACAAAATGTAGATCAAAATCGTGTTTTTGGTAATCTTACCACAGAAAATGTATTTTCTTTTTAAAACGGTAATTTACCGAGTGTGAAATATTCACATAAGTGTAACTATACCTAATTTTTGAAGTGGTTATTGCTTCTGTGATTTATAAGTGAGTTGTTGGTTTAATTTATATTATTATTTTTGAAAGATCACATTTGGGGCACTGGAAACACAAGCGGACTAACCCACATTGCTTTGTGAATGTGAGTTATTGACATTAACTAATAATATAATATGATATTAATATCGTATTATGTCTAGCATTATGACATGTATTATGACATTAATTGATAATGTAATACGATATGAAATATCGTATAATGTTATCAGATAATGTCAATAACTCACATTTACAAAGAATGTGGGTTAGTCAGCTTGTGCTCTCAGTGCCTCAATTACTAGTACACAGGGTTGTGGCAAGTAAGCAATGTTAGACTCGTGCATCAATTTCAAGTGCTTTAGAGGACTACCAATTTACTTAAGATTTTCTCTCTGTTTTTCTGTGAGAACGATATTCGAGATAATGATGGCAAGAATTTCTTGCTTCCATTGTTCTTTAATTTGATATGCCAGATCGCTGCACTTTTTTATTTTTTTAGTAAATGCCTTTTGCAGGTTTCTGTTGGATCAGTAACATCAATAAGAAATATATTATTATTGTTATCATTATTATTATTATTATATTTACCTGTCTTCACATTTTATAGAGTATTGAAAAATATTGGATACGGTCCAAACATTTGAGGTCGAGATTTACGTAGTAAAATCAAGACTGAGGGTTCCTTAGACGAAAGGTTTTACTGATGTAAAACAGAAGATGATTGATTTACTATGTCTGGATGGATGAATGAGTGTGTCAGCAGAACTCATGTTAGTTTTTAGGCCTTAAGTTTCAGAAGTGAGGTTTGTTAGTGTCCTTCCAAGATCTTTAAGAATGGTGCAGATTGGGAGGCGATATGCCACAGTTCTGTACTAAAAAACAGACACAAATCGCAATCATTTAGTCCAAAGTATGGGATTTGAGTCGATGGGATAAGTCGTTCTACGGGTCCCCCTGCCCCGCCCCTTCATTCACTGTCTCTGATCCATAAATACTAAATTGAAAGACAAATGGTGTGGAAATAAGCATCTTTTTTTTCCTTTTCCATAAACATTTAATACTGAACATACAAGGCTTTTAATATACTTAATTTAGAAATTTATTTTAACTCTTAATTTGTAATTAAATTAAGAACACAGGCACATGATGTGTATTGTTTAAACGATCATATGAAAATGGCCAACACTTTGGGTGCCATGTTCCCAATTCCCGTCTCTCAGACGCCGCTTGGCCCGCCGAGGGTTCCGGGATATTACCTGAATAGGGGACCGCCTCGCATCCAGCATCCTGTCTCTGAAGAGGAGCGATCGTCCGGAAATGGGACCCCGTTGGAGAACAGAAGGAGCGCAACTCTGGATTTCCAGATCGATGTGCTTCCCTCGGTCCAAGAGGCGCAAGCTACCGCACCCGCCACAGCCATCCGCCATTCGTCCGCCATTCGTCCACCATCCGCCGCCCGCCGCCCGCCGCCCGCCGCCCGCCGCCCGCCGCCCGCCGCCCGCCGCCCGCCGCCCGCCGCCCGCCGCCCGCCGCCCGCCGCCCGCCGCCCGCCGCCCGCCGCCCGCCGCCCGCCGCCCGCCGCCCGCCGCCCGCCGCCCGCCGCCCGCGCCCACTTGCCCACTCGCCGAGCCACACCCCTCGCCCAGACGACCCTAGCCCAGCCGCCGTCCCACTCGCCCAACCCTCCGTCGCCCACCCACCCCCACCGCCGCCGCCACCGCCGCCGCCGCCGTCGCCCGCCACCGCAGCGGTCGCCCGAGAACTGCCCTTCTGGCCGCGACGCCTTCGCTTCGCCTTCAAGAGGATGGCTCCGTGCGGCCGGGGCGGGTCGACCCACGAGCTGTCAGCGGTGAGCGATGCGCGTGAAACAAATTACTCCCTGGGAGCCTGCTCACTATATTCTCTCTCTCGGCGGCACGAAAGCGAAACCATACGCATACAAAGTTTGCCGCGACGATAAATCAAGAAATTAAAACCTGAAGCACCTACTTTTTACTTCATTTTGATCAAGTTTCATTACGTTTCTTTTGAGAAACTAACATTTTCTTCAGCTTTTTCATTGCTTTTCAAAGAAACAACATCATCATTAAACCGTCACAAATCGAATAAAATTCAAATTGTGAGGGTAATTTTACTTCCTGGGTCTATGGAAAACTTCACACCAGTTTTCTCCTTCCTTTATAGAAAGAATGAAATTTCGGGTGTAAAAGAAATTGAACAGTGTTCTCAAAATTTCTTAATTTATACACTTAACTAATAAATTCCTCGCGTAAAATTCGTTATTAATACAAATTGCTGCTGAATCAGATCGCACAAATTTCCAAAAATCTGTTCATTATGAACGAGATATGGTGAGCAAATGAGAGTTCATTTCTTCCAATATCATCTAAAGCAAACGCTGACTTTCAAACTCTATTACTTCTAAACTTGACCACTAAAACGAACAATGTCTGCACAGCAGTGCAAACGAGATGAGGATAATACGAGGTTTGAATATATATATATATATATATATATATATATATATACACACACACATGTAAACAAGTCTACTCAACTGCCTTATTCACTCACAGAAGATGTATTTAGAGACAAAAGACAAAGTTCATGCAGCGCAAAAAGTTTCTCTGCGTTCCATCTGGACGTTCATTGGTTGCAGAATATTTCAAACACAGTAGAAGGAAAATATCAGAGAACTGAGCGATAACGTAGATTCAGGTGCTCTAAGATATAGTCTAATTAACGACTAGTAGAAATTCGTCAAAATTTGACGGTTTACATTAAGTCTGATCTTCGAACTTGAAAAATACTCAAACACTCGTATTTAAAAAAACTCGCTTTCTTGGCGTTGTTAACAATAATCTTACACTCGCGCGCTTGCATGCGTCATACGAGGAAACGACTGATTTCGACAATCGCGCCTCCCATAACAAAACGAAGTAATGAACAAATACTGGGAAATATGCGTTCGTTCTATTAGTATTAAGCTACTCGTATAGTATATAGTGTTTATAGTATACAACCGTTTCATAAGATAACGTATAACTCTTCTAGGGCTACCTACCTTTCATTGTAAAAAGTTATTATGAAAGACGAAGCTCATGCGTGTTTCTAAACGAAAATCACCAGTATTTTAAATAAAGAGATATTTCTCCTATCCACAGTTTTGCAAAATCTTCATTCATATATATAGTTTACTAATTAAGCCACTAAATTTTACCTTGCATAAAAGGAGCGAATATACCGACGGTTGGGTGTATGTACGAAGGTTGTGGCATAAGTCATGGCAACTATTTGTGTGTGTGTGTGTGTGTGTGTGTGTGTGTGTGAAAATATGAGAAGCGGGTAGAAATATACACATGAAAGAACAAGGTGTAAACTACTAAGTTTATGGACATTTAACGACACACCAAAATTGTGTTTCTCGTATTTATTAAGGTATTTGAAATTACAGTACTGGTTTCATGTTCCAAAGCATGTTAGCATATATGAGTTCACAACATTCCAATCCGTTCTGAAAGGCTCGATTTGACAGATGCTCGATTACCGTACGTGACAATTCGGTCCGCACATTCAATATCACGTCCGTTGCTGATCCCCAGGGCTCCGATTCTGATGACATGTCATATTTTCATTGCTGCATTCTAGACGTAGCGAACTAGTAAATTAACGTTCATCACGACATATAGGTGATAGAAATTTATAGTTATTGGGTCATTTTTGTCATTTTTTTGCAATTTTCTCGATTTTCTGGTAATTTTTAACATTTGCGTCATTTTTTAAATTTTTACGCATTTTATTTCCTTTTCCGTATTTTTTCTTAGTGCGTATTTCATGAATGACAAACTAAAATACAGTTTTGAAAACAAAGTTGCATCGTCAGTTTGTGACGAAATTCACTATTGCAATGGACTCTGTTTTCGAACTCTCAATATTCAAAACTGAGGGGTGGAATATCGGAGCCAAGAATTGCAGTTTCTCCTAAAATAAAGATTTGATATTAAATATAATTTTATATAAATTAGTTTTCTTGAAAATAGTAAAATTAATTGAGTAAATAAACATTTTCATACAAATTTTTTAGTAAAAAAAAGAAAAGGTAATTTTCCTCTCATTTTTAGGTCAATTTAAAGGCAATTTTCTTCTTATTTTTAGGTCATATTATAGGTAATTTTCAAATAATTTTTAGATCAACAGAAACCGAGCTCTGGTGATCAGTGGTTGCTACGCATCCTCCCAGGAACTCTCCTGCGCAATGGCGAATTCTTCGACACTGCGTGTACGGGCGGTATACTGAGGGGCCCCCAGAAAAAACAAGGACCCTGGGGCAGTAGATCCATAATGGTCCTCGTATTTCAATAAAAATCCTCTTATTTATTATTCACATAAATTATTAATTTATTTTAACTACAGTGAAATATATTTTTTCAAATGAAGGTATTGAAGGAAACACATTTTGTATACATTTTCGGGGCCCCACTTAAGTAGTGGTTTTGATACCAGGAGCCAGTCAGTCTTCCGTATCCGTAAGTTTTTGCGCTATAAAGTACAGTAGATTGAGAAGTTTCAAACAGTTCTTAATGCTTCCTAGATAACTTGCTGGCGCAAGGGAGGCACCGCCTGCTACCCGTGGTGACCTTGGGCTCCTCATGTTTCACGGACGAGGAGAAGAGAGGGTGCGCAGGCTGGACGGTCGGAAGGCACCTGAAATATTGCTGTGAGCAGTCCTTCGTCAGTCGTTCGTAAGGTTCGCTTCCTTCAAGTTTTTGTGAAATGGCGTGTGTTAATGATCCAGAAGCTAGTAATTCGTGTGATTGTACTATAGAGCAATTATTAAGAACTGAATTTAATGGAACTGGATTTTCAGATAAGTTTAAAAAAAAAACATAACAGGCCCACATGAGAACTTACAGCTTTGTCTCCAAAATGTCAAGACAGGAAGAGAGAGTACAGCGGACTCTTCTGTACTTTTAATTATTCTAGAGACAAATGGTTAACGGGTTTCCCTAAATTGAACAAAGTTTTGCTGGTAGTTTCTTCTTTTTACCAGAGGTAAATGAGTAACGTTTGGTCAAAACAAGGATTGGACAATATATGTTTCCCTGCTAGTTCTCTAGGCAAGCATGAAAAGACAAAAAATAATATAAAGTGCGCATTTTCACTGAGTAATTTCGGTAATATTAGAGTAAACTAGCAACTATATTCTCAGAAGGCTTTACAAATTTCGAAACACAACGTAATGGTAAAGATGAATAGACTGATACAATAAGCCTCATTCATGACTGTCACTTAGGAAAGCAAAAACAAGCTTTCGGGGACGCTATTATTAATCAGAAACATCGTTTTATAAAGAAATAATATAGAAAAATTAGATATAGTACCCACATATTAACAACTCCTAAACCTAAATGATCATTTGCAAAATGCAAAATGATGGAGTAACCCTGAAACAGCTCTCCACAACGATTTAATCCAAACTGTACGAGGTGTCACGGTACATACACTACTGTTTGTGAAAATTGCCACATTTAGAAGGAATTGTCGGAATCACTTAAATATCGGTGGATGTATATCACAATGTATACATAAGAAGTGTTTAAAATTTCATAGAGGTGGCGTGCACAGGTGACCTAACACTGCCTTCTGCCTTCCTTTGTGCGACAGGTCAGTAGCAGAGTTACGCACCACTCAGTCGCTGTAGTGTCGTCAAACGATATTGAAACGTACAAGCAAGTGCCGGTATGCCTCGTCGCCGCCAAAGGACGCAATATCAGCATCTGAGTCCGAACGGGGCACGAATGATCTGTCTGCAGGAAGCGGATGTGTCGTCCTGTGACATTGCGGCTCAAGCAGGACGCACTGCGACGAGCGGTATGATCACACAATGTGAGCAAAGCGCGAGATAATCGCCATCTTGTTCGTACGGCCGTAACCGAGAGAACGGCGACGTCCACAGTGTTGACTCGGATTTGGAGCACTGCAACGGGTAGTGGTCATGTCTGCGTCGACCGCGACGGTTCGACGCCGTCTTCTGAAGGCTGGACTGGTGGCACGCTATATCACTGCCACGGATTCCGTTGACCAGAAACCATCAACGACTCAGACAGCAATGGACACGTGAACGTGTTCACTGATGTGCTGAATGGCAAAATCTAGAGATTTCGGACGAGTCCCACTGCAACGATGGCCGCATACGTGTTTGACGCTACCGTGGTGATCGCAGTCTGCCAGCCTGCATTGTCTCGCGCTATAGCGGACAAACGCATCGTCTGATGTTTGAGGCGCCATTGGCTACAATGTATGATCTCGCCTCATATGTAGCGAGGACAATCTGAACCGTCAACATTGGTGAAAGTTCAAGGTTTTCTTTACTTTTTGAACCTATTGGATACTGTCTTCTTGAAACATTCTCAATAATTTCGGGACAAACTGACTTCTTTTCATTATATCACTACACAAATCTATGGATACTTCCATTCTGAAACGCTACAAACTATGGAAAATATGTTAGAGAAACTCAGAAGAGAATTCCAAAGAGTTTGGCAAAATATTTCTTCTGAGTTGATAAACGAACATGTCACAAAAGAAAAGGAAAACTAGCAAAGGAAGTGAAGAGACTTTCAGAAGAATTTTCAATATCTTTTGGACAATGAACTCAATCAGATAATAAATAATTTTCCGATTTTGAAAGTTTCAGTTTTATTGCCCTTCTTGATACCTCAAAACACATGAACTACAAAGCATATTTCTCATATAATTTTTTCCAAATCTTTTAAATCCTATGGCTTAAATTTTGATACAATACACCTGGAAAGTGAATTAATTGAGTGTTGAGTACTTTCTCAAGATCAAGATTTTCAAGAGGAATTAGATTGTAAAAATCATTGTTAGATTGTAAAAATAAATGAATTGTAGAAAGATCGTTAGATTGTAAAAATCATGAACGGGAGACACTTGGCGTGGGTAATGCCAGAAGTATAAAAATTAGCACGTCTAGTTTTAACTGCACCATCAAGCACAACTTCACTTGAACGGCCATTTTCCACCATGAATAGAGTGAAATCTCACAACAGATCAACTATGGGTCAAGAAAGACTATCTTTGCTGTCACGTATGTCAATTGAAAAGCAGTTACCAGTAAACTACGTAAGCACATTTAATTCTCCAGAATTCAAGTACGAAATGTAGGTTTCACTTTTAAGGAAACCTATGGCAGAGGTATCTTCCATAAGGTGAGATATATTTAAAATTATGTTCAGGATTCGCCACTGCTTCTCCGCAACTGTCCGGTATGGACTGTCCACTATTCCCAAGAGCTTCCATCAATTCTCTGGGACACTCTCAGGCATTTCTCCCATGGATAATGTCATTAGAGTATGAGCACTGCTCGAAACATTGCATTCATCTTGCACAGCGGTAGTCGGACAACTGATTTCACGTTGCTCTCTGTGCTAATATAGTGCACTTGCAGAGCTGATAAATGAATGCTTTACTTGCTGTGAACACACCCTACTGCAGCAATTCTTTTACGCTATAAATGAAATTGTGCGATTCAATAACATGCCTTTTAGAACAAAATATTTGCCATGACGTCTGCACCAACCCTAGTATGTAAGTCAAAAGGCGCAAATAATATCGGAACGTTTGTAAGCGACACAAGACATTTGACTAAAACTACAGTTAATATGTCTCAATTACGAGAAAAAATAAAGGCTACCTTTCGTTTTAAGAGCCCCTTGCCAAGCAATAAACTCTCAGGCTGCTATAAAATTATCACATTTTATTTTAGCAATTTATCCTTCATAGATTTTCAAAGTAATACTGAATAAGTTGTAGTGGATGTAACAAAAAGGTCCCTTTATGATATTTCAAGATATACCAAAAATAAACTATATTGTTTAGTATTTTCCCTTACAGCAATACACGGTTGGATTTCTTCAATATTGCTCATAATAATGTTCTATCTAAAACGAAGACAAATACTTTCGACGAAAACACATCGCAATAATTGTAATGTAATACAATAATAACAAAGATTGCAAACATAAACTTCTGAGGCGCTAGAGAAATATTGTTATAGTCAGTAAAGTCAAAAGGTCGATTTAAAACAAATAATTTATAACATCGGCCGAATGTCGTTCTATACTTTTTGTAATTTTTCTTTTATGAAAATCATAAAACTTAAGAAATACATTTTCTTAGAATAAGAGTACTTATGCGATTTTTAGCTACAACTCATTTGTTTAAATTGTTTTAAACGGATTGCGACCCGTAATTCCTTATCGGACGTGGGTGGTTAATAATTGATTTTGGTATCACTGATTGCATTTTGTCGATATAACAGTACAGGTTTACGAAAACGTTACGTGACGATATTTGTGTCTTTACCTGCAAGGTTCCTTGGATACTACTTGGCAGATTTATTGACGGCGGATAGAAGAGGACCACATAATTAAATACCAAGACTGTAAAATAAAGGAATAATCATCACTGCTACAATGGGAGCAGGTTGCCACTACATCATCTTGAATTAAGGCCCAGAGGACTTCCTCAATTTACAGAAGAATCAAACATTTTGATTTCCGCGTGTTAGTGAAGAGGCTGTTTGCTTCCTCCAGAAACAATCGAGCGCATGTTTGTCCCTGACATTGAAGAATACGAAGCTGCTTGCCCCGGCGCGGCGGCGACGCCAGAGGCAGAGGGGCTGGAGAGGGGCCGTGGAAAGACGGGGTTGGGAGGGGGAAGGATGGAGAGGGGAGGCAAGATCGCTCGTATGCAACGGAAGTGGAGGAGCGGCCAAGCATCCAATCAGAGCAGCGAAGGACGCACGGAGGCGGAAGCGGATGCAAGCGGTGGTCAAGCAAACTCAGTTCGCGACAGGTGGCGGCAGCGGAGGCAAACGCGGTGGCGGCGGCGGTGGCGGCGACGGCGGCAGCGGCGGTGGCAGAGGAGGAGGCGGTGGCAGTGGAAGTGGCGATGGCGATGGCGGCGGTGTTGGAGCCGGCGGCGGTGCTGGAGGCGGCAACGGCGGTGGCGGCGGGCAGGGAAGCGATGACGGAGCCTGCATGCGGCTGCCGCGAACCTCAATGGAAGCCTCAGCTCCGGCGTCATTGCGCTTTGAAGAGAGTCTTTCTACTGAACTTTTCATCTTCGCAGATTTTCTTTCGCGGTAGTTTCTACTTTTAGTCACAAATTAAAATCATATCGCCTGATTAAGTTGTTTTTCAAAATATCTTCAACTTTCTCGCTTAAATTCAATTAGAATGTGGTCTACATTCACTATTACACTATCGCTTTTATTCGATACATAGAAATTACCCATTTTATTAGGTGAAAATTTTAAAATGCATTTCATTGTTGTTGTTTTTTTCTTTTTTTCAATTCTTCCAAATTATTGGAATAGAGTATTTCACTGTGTATTCGTGGCATATTACTTCACTTTCACAAATATCCTCGTGCGCGACATTTAAGACTCCGTAATTCTGTTTCTTTACCAACAAGACCTGTGGAATGTAAACATTTAGAATAAAAGTGGATTAAAATTCTCTTGTTGAGAATTTAAACCGATTAAAAAGAGCACTGCTCACATTTTGAAGTGGAAGGGAAAGTGCCCTTTCCTCGAAGGGCACCCACTCATAGTACTTATGGAGGTGCGTTCTGTATTTAGCTTTTACTGGAACTGCCTAGAATTACATGAAACAAAACCTACGAAATACATTGCTCCACACTTTGTAAGAGAAGTAATAATCATTTGCGTCTAAAATAAAATATCATCTAAATAAGCATTAGTATTATTCTAAACCTAGCGTGTGGCAGCAAAAATGCTGCTGAAAAAAACTCAAAATGTTTTCCAAAAATGAGCATGCACATTGCACAAGAACAATTAAAATACTCTCTCTCTCTCTCTCTCTCTCTCTCTCTCTCTCTCGCAAGACTAATAAATTAAATATTTTATCAAATACAATCCTTAAGAACACTGCAATAACAGTATAGATTGTGTACCTATTCCTTATATACAAAGAATATAATCTAGTAGTGATAAAACAGCACTACTTTCTCACCCGTAATTTCACGAAAATTACGCGAAAATTACTCAAATTTT